>PYHX02000467.1:23465868-23613516 GCA_004302925.2 Cochliomyia hominivorax | reverse complement strand
TAAATAATGAGAAACAAAATATCATGACACATATTGCATAACCTTCACCACTACCTGTATATTGTGTTTAATTTGTATGATAAAATATACATATATATTCTTATATATATTCTATATGTATATATATTCATGCGCAATATCTAGCTTCTTTATATAAAAATGAATCTATGTTTGTTTGGGACCTATAGACAAGTATACTACTCGACCGATTTTGTTGAAATTTCTATAGAATTATTTCAATATATCTAAAGTATCATGGCTATAAATGTTTGGTAAGATCAGGGAAGGAAATTATTACTACAATTTACATAAACTAATGAAGAAATTTTGAATATTTTCTCTAAAATATTTCAAATATTTTCTAAGTGTTTCTGTTTCTCTTTAACAAGAGCACATTGTATCTATCTACAGGCCTTAGTTTCGTGTAGATTGGAGGATTTACTTCGTTTGATACAAGTAACACATTATTATTCTTGTACTACTCTAGGGCTCATTTATCCTAGTAGCAGGATGCCAAGTGACGCCAAAAATAAGTGGACATATTATGGAGTCTTATTAAAGGAAGCAGACTTTAATGTAAACTTTCTTTTTTGTGAATTTCCATACCAAAAACTTTTTGGGAAATTTTGACAGCATTTTGGTTCCAAACGTGTGTTAAGAATTTTTGGTATCACTTTTTATTACACCGACAGTTTAATAATTTGATCCCTATCAATTTTCTCTGTCAATTGTTTTATTAGACTAAAATTTGGACGGATGGTGTTAGAGACACAAGTAGCCGTTATGAAAAGAAACGTTAATTATCGAATACCTACAGAATTCAGTCACTTTCCAGTGAAACCGTTTTATTAGAGAAAAGGGTTTTTACTTAATATATACAGTTGATTTAGCCTTATCCGTCTGTCTTAACATATCAAGATTTTGTTGTATTCACAATTTGTAAACCCCAAAAAAATTGACGGAAACTTTCTGTTGCTCCTAGAATACTGTTATTTAAAACCTTTTTAATTGGTCTTGTATTTAACTAGATATAAACTAGTGATACTAATTAAAGTTTGAAATAAAAATGTTTTGAAATGTATGAAAATTGACAACAATTTTGGTTCTATTTACTTAAAGTTAGAGAAATATTTTAAGCATTAAAAAATTAATAATTTTTTTCGAAATTTCCCATTTGAATTCTTGTTTTTCAATTTTTGTACCCTCCACCACCACAAGTGGTGAAGATGGTAACTTAACTTTGTCATTGTGGGTGTAACGCTTAGAAAGAATCATCTCAGATCCTATATATATATATATATATATATATATATAATATATATATATATATATATATTATATATATATAATATATATATATATATATATATATATATACTATATATATATATATATATATATATATATATATATATTATATATATAATAATATATATATATATATATATACTTGAATCAAATCAAATTCTGAGTCGATTTAGCTAGGTCCGTCTGTCTGTCCGTCTATCTGTTGCCACGCTCAATTCCATAATTCATAGAGCGAAAGTGAAATTTGGCCTGGGTATATGCTATAGCCTATTAAAAATCAGTAAAATGAATTCAGCACGTCAAAAGATATGGACTGATATCTGAAACAACCTCTAAGTTCTACCAAACAATTTTCCTAAAACTGTCAATTAAAATCAACATATTAGATTAAGATTTTGGCATAACATAAAATTATACGTCATCGTAAAAAAAATATCTAAATCGGTTTAGTAGTGAAAAAGTTATAGGCAAAAATATAATAAATTTTATGACTCATTAAGTATTCCTGTGTTTTATTTAAGAAAAACGGTTATTATTACTTACGTTTGTGGGTGTGTACGTACGAAACATAACGTATTTGCATTTGTGTTGGAGGGTAGTGAAAATTCGGCATAGCCGAATAAAGCATTCTTACTTGGAAACTACAAGTATGGTTGAATTTAAGCTTTCTCTGTGTTCTACACGAAAATGTTTCTCTAATTTCAATAAACTTTTCACATCTACCCATTTACAACTGAAACCTATAAATCAATGTAATACCAAATTTGAGCATTTGCATTTATGTATATATGTGTGTGTGTGTTTCCAATGTTAGATTCTATGTTGAACAAGAACTTGCCTGAAGTATTAATTACAGGATGCATAGACTGTTAACAATGTTAACAGATAAATTCATAGAATAAAGTAAGATAACTAATAAAGTGCGATGCATATGAAATATGTGCTTTGGAAAGGAACAAATCAAAAGATAAATCAATACATGGAATATACACTTAAACATGGGAAGATAACATCAATTTAAAAATGGCATTTTTGGGTGGAAAAGCATGTTAAAAGGAAAATTACATAATCTATGTAAAAGGAGTAAACAAATAAGACCAATATTAGGAGCTGTTCCGAATTCAAAGTGCTCTCCACCACTTAAATTATGGGAAATATGAAGGTATTTTTCATCAGAAACTAATTATACGTTTCTTCAAGTTAAATCCAAATATGGCAATATAACATTCAAGTTAAATTATTGAATCAAAAACAGTTTAAATTAATAATTATACCAACTTTAATGAAATTATATAGTCTTATAAGATTAAATACTTTTCAGAAGTGGCCTTATGTGAAAGTTCTAGCAAAATATGGACGATATTAGTCAAATTAATATCATATATTAAGGATAGTTAGAAAAATAACTCTGCATAATTTCAACCGGGTCTATATTTAAGAGTTTTATAAGCTCACAACTAATTTCCTGAAAGGACCTTAAATTGTATATATAGCAAATATGAACCTGAATTAGTCAGATTAAAAAACATATATTTAAAATACTTATATCAAATTGGTCAATAATTAAGAGTTTTATAAGATTTTTTTACCCTACATCACCGTAGATGGTTTGGGGTATTATGGGTTTGTGCTGATGTTTGAAACATCCAAATGGTGCAGCCTTTGAATCATCACTTTTTAACGAAGTCCGTTCGTCTGTTTGGCTGGTTGTCCATGTAAACACTGCGTACTCTTTTTGAGATATCGTAATGAAATATGGTACATTTTATTTTTTCACCCAAGGATAAAGCCTATTGAAATTGGTCATATTGAGTAAATTATTTTAGGTAACTCCCATACAAACATCCTCACAGAATGGCGTTTCAAGGTCGTAAAAGTCTTTAATATAAAGCGATTTCAGTAAAGTTTTAAACGAAATGA
Organism: Cochliomyia hominivorax; assembly: GCA_004302925.2. Taxonomy (NCBI): domain Eukaryota; kingdom Metazoa; phylum Arthropoda; class Insecta; order Diptera; family Calliphoridae; genus Cochliomyia; species Cochliomyia hominivorax. Next base: position 23,610,288 of record PYHX02000467.1, on the reverse strand, counting down.
GTTTTATAGTATTCTAAATCGATGTGCCAAATTATGGGAGGGTTATCCACTACTTCTCATAGGTCCCATACAAGCAGCATTCGAAATATAAGTTTGAAGGGAAAAAAAACTCACATATACGTTGTATTGTATATGTGAGTTGTATTTAATAGCAACTGGTCAAATTAAGATAAATATAATGTAAAATTGATATTCGAAAATATGCTCAAAATCTGACCATCATTTCTTTAAGCTTCGATATAACGTCCATGATAATAATAATAATAATAATAATAAACATAATAACAATAATATTAATAATAATAATAATAATAATAATAATAATAATAATAATAATAATAATAATAATAATAATAGTAATATACTACTCACTTAATCATAAATCAGAAAATCTAACTATATGAGGGTGGTTCATAGATTTTTCATAGCTGTCATTTACAAACAACAATGTAGTGTAAGTCGGGCTTTATTGACTATAACATTTTCACTTATTGTTAATCGAAGGGAAATTTCTGGTCCACTTGCCTATATCCCAAACTATGCTTCTTTAACCTTCTATTTATTTTTTATCGATGAAGAACTCTTTTACTGAAATACACTTCATTTCAAAACATCAAATCAAAAATTGACTTTTATCTATCAAATCTAAAATAATAGCATTATTAAACTAATTGAATATAACTAACATTTACGCCTAGTAATAGTGATGCCACTTCCGGAAACTGCGAAATATATAAACAAATTTCTCTATATCGGATTAAAATTCTGATATATTCCTTAGATACTTTTAAAATTTATATTAGTTTTTATGTCTCTTTTCCACAATTAAGACAGTGAAGGACATAAAAATTATGAAAGTGTAACATATAGACATTATACACTACACACACACACATAAATGTTACTTCTATGTATACATATTTATACATAGATGTTATACACTTGAGTTTTAGACAATTTATTACAGTTACATGGATAAGTAGTATGAGTAAAATTTATGATGTTTACTATGATGCTGACAACAATAGAGGAGATAATTTATTAAAGTTATAATTTGTAATTAAACAATAGGAAATAAATTTATAAAACTCTTATGAAACTGATATATTATATAATAACTAACAATGGCTAATTATAACAATTTAATGTCACAAGTTTAAAGAAAAACTCTATTAAAAATTAAGTTATAATTAAAAATAGTATACTTGGAATAATTAACATATATTCTAAATTCTATGAAATACAATTGATTGAGGGAATTTCTCTTTTTATTTAATTTTTACATTATGCTGTTCGATACCTAAGCGACTTTCAGCATTTCGTTTATATTTCTCTTGAACTCAGTGCACTTTTTGTACATAAATTTTATAAAATTCGTTAGAATACATATAGGTATCGCTTCAGAATTTGATTTGATTTTATTATTTTATTTATAAAACAAAATTTGCTCTAAAATTAACTGTTCGAAAACAAAGCAACTTATTAGTTTATTTTAAGGATCGAACCTGTTATAGCTTTTTTTCAAAAACGTTGTATACTTACAAGTGATGAATTTGACATAAAGTCTAAAGTTAATTTTTCTGAGGGGTTTAATGGGCGCTACATGAAATGATGGATGGACTCACGTATAATTTTGTACTTAGATTCTTGATTATATTCATTTACGCATAATACCCCAGCAACCTATAGTGGTGTAGGGCATAATAATGGATGATGCAATTTATGAGTAAATTTCAGCATAGAGAAATAACTGAAGCATCAAAAATACGTTGTTCAATAACATCAATTTTTCGGTAATACGAAAGGCACATTTTGAAGTAGTAAATAAAAGAAAGTATAAAGAACCGTTCTGGAATCACTGTGTTTTGTAGCCATAAATGAGATGTCTTTGTTTTATATATAAATACAAGTTCAATAAAAATTAATAAATTATTATTTTTTCGCTAAAATTTTGTGTCGTGAAAAGATATTTTACGATAAACAAAGGAAAAACAATTTTTTGTTTATAAATAAAAAATATAATTGAAAAAGTTCTATAAACTTTTATTTATGAACATGTTTTTTTTCAAACAGCTAAAATTAAGTTTATTGAACTTTCGTTATTTTATTTTAACGAATTACAGTTTTTTGACACAAATAGTTTATTATACTGAAAACAAGAAAAAATTTGTGGTCAGAATGTACATAGACCGAAGAAATATAAATCATATTTCCATTTGCGATTCCAGACATATACATTTATGAAATAACAGGAAATGTAATTATCTCATTTATATTTTTTTCTCCTGTTATTAAAATATTATTAAAATACAAGTCTTTAATAAGCAAACTTCACTTAAAATAAATAAGAATGCTATATTTAGCTGCGCCGAATATTCAATAAACTCCTCCACAAATGCCTGTGATTTAAAAACGTTTAGTATCCTACACACTGTTGAAACACTAATTATTGTGTATGTAAGTGTGCCAAAAACAGACAGCAGATTGAAGGACAGGCAAACGGACATAGATAATTAGGCTCAGATCTTCATTTGACGCAAGAATATATATACATAATGGGATCAAAGTTCACATAACCTCTTCATCAGTTGTGTTGGTGGAGGGTAAAATAAATTTAAATGTTAAGCTTAAATAACAAAATTATTTTCGTATAAAAATGTTTAGCCGTTAATGCATAAATTTATTATCATTATTTTTATTTGTGGTTTATTATCGATTGGATTGTTTTGGGGCATTTTTGTTTATACAAATACAATTTTATGCGATATTATCATATTTAAATAAATTTATTTGTTTATTGTTGTAAAATAATAAAATTCATACAAATAATTTTTTTTATTAATACAAATTTATGGATCATAAAAGGGAAAGAACGTTTTATGGCAAAATGATGTGAAAAATACAAATTAAAATATAAAATAATATTTTGTTAAAAATATTATGATTTTTCAACATTACACAAATACATGTGGAATATTTATAAATATAAAAATTATGGTTTCAAAATTTTAAGTCATTCTGGAAAAAGCATATTTACGGATATCCACATATTATTAAATGTATGGTATTTGTATTTCTTTGTGATTACTTGGTAAAATAATAGAAATTTTGCTAAAAGTATAATTTTTTGGATAAATTAAATTTTAAGTGAAATTAAGTTTTTAACTGTTTGAAATTATGAAATGCAAAAAATGTAGTTTTCTTTCTAGAAAGAAAAGTAAATTTTTAGCGAAAAAGTAAATTTTTAGTGAAAAATTGAATTTTTAGTGAAAAATTGAATTTTTAGTGAATAATTGAATTTTTACTAAATAATTGAACTTTTAGTGAAAAATTGAATTTTAGTGAAAAATTGAATTTTTAGTGAAAATTGAATTTTTAGTGAAAAATTGAATTTTTAGTGAAAAATTGAATTTTTAGTGAAAATTGAATTTTTAGTGAAAAATTGAATTTTTAGTGAAAAATTGAATTTTTAGTGAAAAATTGAATTTTTAGTGAAAAATTGAATTTTTAGTGAAAAATTGAATTTTTAGTGAAAAATTGAATTTTTAGTGAAAAATTGAATTTTTAGTGAAAAATTGAATTTTTAGTGAAAATTGAATTTTTAGTGAAAAATTGAATTTTTAGTGAAAAATTGAATTTTTAGTGAAAAATTGAATTTTTAGTGAAAAATTGAATTTTTAGTGAAAAATTGAATTTTTAGTGAAAAATTGAATTTTAGTGAAAAATTGAATTTTTAGTGAAAAATTGAATTTTTAGTGAAAAATTGAATTTTTAGTGAAAATTGAATTTTAGTGAAAAATTGAATTTTTAGTGAAAAATTGAATTTTTAGTGAAAAATTGAATTTTTAGTGAAAAATTGAATTTTTAGTGAAAAATTGAATTTTTAGTGAAAAATTGAATTTTTAGTGAAAAATTGAATTTTTAGTGAAAAATTGAATTTTTAGTGAAAAATTGAATTTTTAGTGAAAAATTGAATTTTAGTGAAAAATTGAATTTTTAGTGAAAAATTGAATTTTTAGTGAAAATTGAATTTTTAGTGAAAAATTGAATTTTTAGTGAAAAATTGAATTTTTAGTGAAAAATTGAATTTTTAGTGAAAAATTGAATTTTTAGTGAAAAATTGAATTTTTAGTGAAAAATTGAATTTTTTAGTGAAAAATTGAATTTTTTAGTGAAAAATTGAATTTTTTAGTGAAAAATTGAATTTTTTAGTGAAAAATTGAATTTTTTAGTGAAAAATTGAATTTTTTAGTGAAAAATTGAATTTTTTAGTGAAAAATTGAATTTTTTAGTGAAAAATTGAATTTTTTAGTGAAAAATTGAATTTTTAGTGAAAATTGAATTTTTAGTGAAAAATTGAATTTTTAGTGAAAAATTGAATTTTTAGTGAAAAATTGAATTTTTTAGTGAAAAATTGAATTTTTAGTGAAAAATTGAATTTTTAGTGAAAAATTGAATTTTTAGTGCAAAATTTGAATCAATTTTGTTGAAAATGTGATTTTTAGTAAGAAATTAGTTTTTCAGTAACAAATTTAATTTTTAGTGGATGTTTTTATTCTTCACATAACAAGGTACTGCCGTTACAATTCTTAACATTCTGCTCATATATCGTCGTACTTTTTCAATATTCGAAGCTGAGGCTTCGTACCTACATATCGATTGTATTCCATAGCTCATCTCTTGCTTGTTTTAATTATAAACAACTCTCACCTAAATTGTTTTACGGTTAATCCGTTATAATAAAAAGTTGTTATATTCATTCCTCCAAATTCTACGGAAATAAACAAAAATTCTAACTGAAAATTATATATCCTTTACACGTTATAGTTATGAGTTGAAAAAAGAGTGTAAAATATATTGTAACAATTTTTATTAAAATAACAAAACTAACAACAATCTCTACCATTTGGAGCGCATATATTTGGTTAAATGCAGTTGACATTATTTTAATGAAAAAGCTCAGTTTAAGTGGATTTTTGCAGCTTAACACAACTTTTTTTTATTATAGTCGGAACTAGTTTGTCACTGTAACTTTTCGACTCAGGAAAAAGTTTTATTTCAGTTTAAGTATGAGTTTTTTGTTCCTGAAAAGTTGTTAAGGACTTTGGAACTTTTGCATTAAACTAAAATAAATCGTTTGCTTATTATTTAACATTTTACTAAAGTTTCAGTTATTATTCCTGTGAAATTGTGGCGGTTATTTATGATTTACAAAAAAAAAGGAAATAGTTCATTTTTTGTAAAAAGAGTAAAATTTAAATTTTAAAAATGATTTTGGTTTTTCGCATTTTTTTTTTAATTTAAGAAATTTTATTTAAAGGCGTTAATATGTGGTCAATTATCTGCAATAATTATTGTGTCATTCAAAAACGAGTTTTTTTACTAAAAACATTTTGTGGCATCTCCAGCACCCAGTGACAAAAAAATCCTTGGCCTCTTCTCTTTAAAGTGTTTTACTTAAATCTTATAAAATACCTTTCTCAGAAATGTTGCTCCATTTGACAGGTATGCGAAGATTTTTTATAGCATTTTGTTATCTTTTCTAAGTTTTTCATTTATTCCATAGGACAACATTGTTTTGAGTTCCATTAACCTTGAACAGTTCTTTCATATCTTTCTTTAGCAATTTTTTAGTTACAAGACGGAAGAACACAGTGGTATGTATCGCTAATAAAGCTCAATATCATTATGTAAAGTTTAAAGAAAATTTTTAAGAAGGAAACATGTTGCATTAGAAAAATAATTCAGAGCATATTCAGAGAGATGCAGTTATATATGGTCTAGTAATCTTAAAATTGTCAACATATGTTTATACTGTTCTACTTACGCACGGTGCTTCAAATAAAAAATTAAATGGAAAATCATCTGTAATTTTCGAACGTCAGATTTCAATATATGGAATTAAAAGTTAAAACCACATGCATTTGAATAAAAAAATAGTGATTTTTCGCCGATTATGTAACCTGTACAGGATATATAGTTTTCTAAAAGGCTTCTTTATAGGCCTTTGTGTAATGCAAAAAAAAAATATAATAATAATAATAAAAAACTTAAATTTTGAGAAAACCAGAGTTTCTCAAATTCAGTCTATTTTTCAAAAACGAGAGTTTTCAAATTTGGTCTCGGAAATTTTTCAATGAACTGTTTGACTACAGAAAATGTAGGACGGATAAGACTAGAAGGAGGTGTATCGCAATTTTTCTGGCAAAACGAAGTTTGTCGGGTTTCATATTTTGCCAATTATCGTTTTTTCAACCCAAATTTCATAACATTTCCTGTAACTGTTTCAGAGATGTGAGATATTAATAGTATTCCCCGACCTCTATTTTTTAGTCTTTAATATTTTGTTATTATGACTTTATTGTGATAAAATCAAATTAAATTTTTTAATGTCTATCGTTTTTCATTAAATTCCTTAGGGCTCTTTCAATCATCAAAATGGGATCACTAGATAAAGGGTTTAGGTTACAATATGCAAAACATATATATTTTAATTTTAAAAATAACTTTTACCTATTACTTGGGGATTGTACTGGACCATTAGCTGACCTAGTTTCCTTCCCGGAATAAGGGCTTAAACTAAATATGGGCCACTTTTATTGAAATTTAATAATATTATTTTTCTGACTAAATTTAATATATGTTATCACTTTAAATAATAAAAGCCCATATTTTTTATAGCTCCCATAAAGCAGTTTATAGCAAAATCATATTGTTTTATAGATATATGGTATACTTTAATATATAGATATATATAACTCAAACATAACCAAAAAATTATTATTTACATTCATTGTAATGCACACCAGTGTAGTAGTATCAATTCGTCATTATACACACACAAACACACGAATGTTAGTTAATAAGAAACAAGAACATGAAGTAACAAAATAATTTGACACTTTTCAAAAATGTTTTCTTTACAGCATTTTGTAATTAAATATGTATGTGTGCTACTACTACTACTACTACAGTACTAAGAACAAGTTTGAAAATTGATGTAGAGTTTTTTCTTCGTTATTTTCATTTTATACTTTTGAAGTCTGTAAATGTTATTTTGTTTGAAAGAAAGAAAATCAATGAATAGAATTCTAAGCAAATGATTAACTTTGGTAAACAAGAAGAGAAATAATTACTTGTCAATTTGGTTAAATAAATGGAAGCAGACCATAAAAGAAATAACGAAAAGATTTTTGAAAAACTATCAGGGATTTTATGCAAATAATCTTATGTAAACTTTGTACGTAAATTCTATACAAATATTATTTGCACATTTTTTGTTAACTAGAAAATTAACTGAAACCAATAACCTTTATATGTAAAGAGTAATACACTTGTATTTGTATTTTATAATAACCACAATTCACATGACACCCAATTTACTACCTTCTATTCTACCTATAAACAAAAGTATAATTATGGCAATTAGAAATTTAAACTTGACTATTTCGAATCTTAATACCCTCTACCACATATGAACATTGTATACATAATAAACGTCGGCATTGTAAAACTGTCATATTAACAGTCATAATTAATAAATTAAGGTTTAAAAAAAAATCGCAAAAATGCTTAAATACTACCTTTTATCCGGAAAATGAAAGGAATTATATAAATCACAGTGTCCACTAAAACAAGTAAGAATGTTATATATTTGGAGATGCCAAATCTTTAATACCTTCACCACAAATGTGTATGAAGAAAATAAATTCCAAATAAAAAAATACGCTCTCACACATACACACATAATACTAACAAGTTTATCTTATATAACGCGTAATAAAATTAGTTATATTTTTGACTATAACTTTTTTCTGATTTTGGGAATTTTTAATTCTTTCAAGGGAGATTTTGCCAAATTTGAAGACTTTCACCATAACAGCTCTTCAGATCTTCAATTATAAATATTTGCTTTGAATAAAGGGTACAGCTCCCCATGCCCTTGTCTGTTCTAATTTTTGTTTTCAGTAAAATTATTTAATAGAAAAGAGTTTACATTTGGAAACTCTATTTCGTTTGATATCCGATAACTACTGATTGGTTTTTATAATTTTCTCTTTGTATAATCCTCACATATAACTGTTTCTCGGGGAAATGATTCTACAGTATCTGGCCCGATGCAAAATCTGTACCATATTTCCTTCACAATGACATATTACTCACTTTTTCTTTAAAATTTGCGAGTCTTCGAGTTCTTATAGTTTACCCAAATACTTATAAATGAAGTATTTGAGTAAAAATCGTAAACGTTGGTCGAAAATTCAACTTAGACTAGGCCTCGTCAATTTAAACTTAGCTATTTTATATTTTCAACAAAGGGTCTTGAAATCCTCCAGATTAATTTGAGAACTCATCGACTCAAATTATATGAAACTGAAGCAAGATATTTTTAACGTTCTAAAAATAATAGAACTTTAGATTTGAACGCTCTGTGTTACGTTAATGTAAGTCAATGTAAATGCGTATAAGTGATGTCAATCAATTAAGTATTAAGTATACGTCCATAGTACCAATTTAAGTTAAAGACGGTAAAGTTCGACTACTATTTGACTATAAAATGCATTATATTATAAAATAATCAATTTAGACGCACTGTTTTACGTTAATATAAGTCACTTTAAATGAGTATGAGTGATGTCAATCAATACATTAAGTATTCCAAAGATATTCAAGTTCGACTAATTAATAGATTTTATTTTTTTGGTCGTAATATGCCGATTATTGATTATTTCCTGCAACCGCATTTTAAGTTCTAAATTATTTACGTTTTTTAAACTAAAATCATCATGATTTTTGGATCTGTAATATTAAGTTCGTGTTTTGCAGAACTCATAGCTCTAGTTTGTTTGGTTTGATGTATTTATATTTGTAGTTGGCCAAATGTATTTACATTATCTGAACTTAGAGGTACCGTATTCTTTAAGTCTATAATATTTATTTCATCGTTGAATCGAATCTCAGCTGGAAATATAAGCTTCGACAACAAACAAACAGACAAACTTAAATATTCAATACTTATCATAGAGCGTGTATAAATCGGAAAATAACTTCCCTGATATTTAATTCAATTAGCATTTTAGAAAATGATGGTTGTGTCAAATATGTTGAAGGTTATAGTACATTGATCATTTCAAGTTATTAAACGTTATTTTTATTTTATTTTGACCACATTTTATGATGAAATTTTAAGCCTTAAAAATATTAATTTATTTTTATTATTCTTATTTTAATAATGTCTGTCTTTTAATGTCATTCAAATGGAAAATAAGCGTGTTAACATGTGACTTCTGTACATTATAATGATTTTTTTGTTAAATGTTTTTTACAATTTCAAATAAAAATAACGTAAATTTCCTGCAAATTTTCAAGTTTACTTTTTATACAGTTTTCAGCGTTTTTTGTAATTAAAACTTTGCACTCAATAAAATTTTCTCTAATTTCACATTTAAGTGTATTTGTTTATACCTTAATCAAATAAATTTAAAAACTAAATTATTTATTCCAGAACTAAGTTTTTACTTAAATATTTTCAACTAAAAAACTGAATAAATTTCAGTTATATTTGGACAATAAATTTTTTCATCATTTCCAAACAATTTTATTTTAGAGATAAAATAAAAGTTAGTCCTTGTATAAGTTTACATATCAATAAATATTACGAATTAAGTTTTATAGAAATACAAGCTTTTACACCGTGCGTTTAGCTGCACAAAAGTTCTCCTAAGTCAGAGATCTCGAAAGAAATTTTACAAAATTATGTCAAACACTCACATTGCACGGGGACTAACACTTTATTGGATCCTAAGCGTCTTACATGTTTTATTGAGAAAGTGATTGGGCCTAATTTGTTCCCGCTGTTATAGTTCTTTAACTATTTGACAAATATTATTTGCTCTATATGGGGGTACCTCTCACCCTGGTCTAATCCGTTCTACATTTTATTTTGTAGAACAGATCCTCGAGGTAGTGATTGGGACCAAAATTTAGAATTCTCCCTGTTATAGTATACTTGCTTCGGTCCAATTCCTTCACATTTTGTCCACTACAACAATTACTTGAGAAAGTGATTTTGACTAAAGTTGAGAACTCTCACGATGATAGTTCTTCACATAGAAGATAATTAATGTTTACTTTGTATAGAATAAACCCCTCTTCTATAGTCTCTTAGAATTTGTGTAAATGTCAGCAAAATCGGTCAAGTAGTTTAGTTATCTATAAGTCCCAAACAAACAAACACAGATTTATTTATATACATATATTAAAATAGATTTGCAAAAATATATGTTGAAATATTGTAAAAATGTGTGAAATAGAGTTTAGTGAAACAATGGGAAAATAAATTTTATATATATAAATTAGTCGATATATACGTTCTACTAGAGACTAAAATTAATTTATTTATTTATGAATAATTTTTTGTATTGAGAAAGCATTACATTTCGGTGTGTATATCCTTCAAATATGGCTTCAATGGGCAAAAACATTACATATACGTTAGTATTGTAATAATAAGATATATATGAACAAAAAAATATTCATTTTAAAACGCATGAATATCACATATGTCACAATAATGTATTGCATACTTAAGAATAAATCAGAAAATTAAATTATACGAGGTTCGTTTATTAATATTTCATTACTACCGTTTATAATCAACATTGTGGTATATAATATTATATAGTCAGGCTTGGCCGATATTCTTACTAATTTTTGTCCGAGTTCCATTGTAAGCTCAGATATCTATCTTTAATGGACAACACAGGACAATAATAAACAATCAGGGCAATTTTTTCATTCGGTTAATTATTGTGACTGATAAACTGTTTCTAACAGAAAGACAGACAGACAGACAGACAGACAGACAGGCATAAATCGTCTCAGATTTAAATATGATGGAATCTTAAATCCTCTCGGCAGGCAAATTGTGCAAACTCAATAAAATTTGGACAATTAATAGCTTGCTCAAATTATTATTTGACCAAACTACGTAAACCTCTCTCCCGGAATTGCTCCCACATAATTGCACTCTTTTGAAATGAAATGTTCAATATTTCATCCGGATTATATTACTTATGGCTCCTTTATTTAATAATTATGGCCGCTTTCATGAATATTTATTTAAGCTAAACAATCGCATTAATAATAAAATATTTAAATAAATTACGTCAATAAGCTCTGGTATATCAGATCATACATCCTCCACAGAGACTTTGAAGCATTTAACATTTTCTAAATAAATATCTATAATTCGGGCAAATTTTAATTAATGGAAGTTATATAAGATTCATTTCATCCAATAGATATCATTGTTACTGCTTTTAAATTATATCAAAACTTTATTTGAAGTTTAAAGTTTAGTATCTTTACTCTTACAAACCAAACAATAGAAAAGCAAAAAATATTCCCTAATTACTCTTTTGGAAAAAATATTTAAACATACAAACACCAAACTGTCATTAACAGATTGTTTATTCAATGTGTTTAATATATGAGTACCGTTTTAGTTCTCCACACTGGCACATAGCATGTTTCCCACAATGGCTTAAAAAATTAACATTTATCCACAGTAACAATAGCTTAGCTCTTCTTTTTTTACACATTACATAATGAAATGCAATTAAGTTCAGTAACAAAACTATAAAACGAAAGAGGAAAATACCACAACAAAGCCACTTAACCTAATTAGACAATAAGTGAGAATTAAGAAAGTGCACTGATGCAGTAAATTAAAAATGAGAAAATTATATAGCGAAATACTCTAGCAGACAATTATCTAAAAAGAACTCTTTAAACGCTGTCATTAAAAAAACCACATGCTAAACAGGAACAGGAAATGTAATATAGTGTCATTTTTGGTCAATTTTATGTACAACAGTGGTGTTGGGTAAATTGGTTTCTATTATGTTAGTTATTTCAAAGAACTGTGGGAAAATGTCGCATATATTAATTAATCAACTTGACAGATAATATAATATTTAATTTGAAAGGTCATATAATCACTGCTCTAATATCAATAGATTTCACAAAATCTTCTAATTTTGTCAATCATTATGTTCTTTTATTATTTTTTATTATTAATATTTTTTTGTATCTTTCTGGTCGTTTCCAGTTTGTTAATGTTTATAACACCTTTTCCATTGCGTCGAAAGTCTTACAAGGCTCTGTTTTGGATCCAATTTTATTTATGTACATGGTGTGGAAAGTTCTCTTGGTAAATCTTATTTGTATGCTAATGATGTTGGTGTTCATAATACCTATTCCGTTACGTCGGTAGTGCCATAAGGCTCTGTTTTGGGTCACAGTGTATTTATTCACATTGTGTGAAAAGTTCTGTTTTGTAAGTCTTATTTCATCGCTGATTTTGTAATGCTTTTGTTTAATGTAAGAAGATGTGAAATTGCCTCCCTTCAAAGTGATATCAATAATACCCTACAATGTTTTCCCTATCGGCTAAACGAAATTTGTTTTGCTATTACTTCATTTAAGACTAGGACGATTTTTGGTGTATCAGAATTAAACCCGATGTTTCCAGATTCAAATCGTTTCTTGCCTTAATCTAATATTTCGTTTAATGGAAGCAATGTTGTTGTTTTCGTTGACAGGTTGAAAAGTTTAGGAGTTGTTTTGACTAGACGTTTAGATTTTGATTCACATATTGATTATATTTGCAACAAAGTGTTTGGACTTCTTCGAGAATTTTATTCTACAAAAATTTCTTTACCACACCATGTTACAGTACGCCTGTCACATGTCATGTTAATGTCACATATTTTGTATGAATAACCAAGTTTTGTTATTAATAAAGTTAAACAAACTGTTAGTATGATGGTTCAATATGTTTTTGTAATTCATATTCGTGATTATATATCTGGTTATCCAGAAAGATTTATTGGCTGTGCATTTCCTAACTCTTTAGTTTTTCCTAATTTGATTTTGTTTTACAGGGCTTTTAAGAAAGAGTTGAATAGGAATCTCTTATATCTCATTTTCCCACTCTACTAGAACTCTTTATTTAATTATCCCTAGAGTTAATGATGTAATATAAGAAGTAGTACGTATGAATTTATAATTTTTCTTCTTTTTAATATAAATTGCACTTACATATTCAGTTTAAATATTTTGAAATATAACTGTTTTTGGCCCTGAGATGCTTTACTGTATTAAATAAACAAATAAGATAGTCGGTCAAGCTCGACTATATAATATCGTTCACCACATCGTCTGTTAAAAATGGAAGTTATGAAAAAATAATAAACGACCTTCGCATAATTTGATTTTCTGATTTATTCTTAACTGTGTAGTACATTATTGTGACACAATATAAATGTTAAATTAATACGTTTTCAATTAAAATTTTTCGTAATATGGGAGCTACCAGAAATTTGACTGTCTTAATTTGACCAATAATTATTATAAAAGTAATATTTGGTAGGGTGTTTGTATGGGACCTATGAGAAATAATGGAGTGATCCTCGAATATATTGGTACATCGTTTTAGAATATAATAAGACTTACTTGTGCAAAATTTTTAAAATGCTTCTTTTTAGGAATTTTGTGACCTTAAAATCCCATTCCGGAAAGAGCTTTTGTATGCGAGGTACATGAAATATTGAAACGAGCATGGCTAATATCAATAGCCTTCGTCCTAAGGCAAAAGTAATAGTATGTACCAAATTTCATCGAGATATTTTAAAAAGCGACCTGTAGACCGACCTGTAGACTGTTCACAACATTTATATGAACAGACAGACATACATCGGCACAAACACATAATACCAGAACCACCTTCGATGGTGTAATATAAAATATAAAAATCAATAAATAATGTTTAATAAGTTTAATGGAACATTTTCATTTTATATTAATTTCCGCATAAACTAATTTGATTAAAACTTACATTGTCCTGTTTATTTTTTGAATTTTACACGTAACAAAATTTTAAAAACTTTATTGTATAAACAAAAAGCTTTCAAACAAAATTGTATAATCAGATTTTTGACAATCCGTGTTATATAAATCTGGAAAAAATCAAAACGCTACAATCTAAATGGAAAAAGGAACTAATTGCTTCCTAACCACGTGATGTCCTTTATATAATTCTTGTGTGTTAACAATTTTTAAGAGGATTAATATCATCTACATGTGGCAATGCCACTTTGTGCTTTTACAACAAAAACATTCGTGACATTTAGATAATGAAAACTGATGATAAAAGTTTTTTTTTGTTTCTTACACAACCAAAACTGGTTTGGAGTACTTGTGTTGATGTTCGTAATATTGTCAGTTCGTCCATCTCACACTCCTTATGTAGCAATTTAAAGATATCTTAATAAAATAGTGGTGATTGAAGTTTTTTTATTCACTCGAAAATTTCGTGTAGCTTTTGTAGAAATGTTCCCCTGGGTTTTAGCTTACAATATTTTATATATGTAGAAGGAAGTACTTTAATACTGCTTACAACACTGTCGTTTACATTCCCACTTATACATTATAAACCCGATTTTAATCAAATATTGCATATCAGATTTATAGGATATTCAAGTTAATAATTTATATTGAAAACAGAGTAAAATATTATTTAAAATTTTTTAAAAGCAAATGGAAAGAAAACCTTAAAAGCTAATGTCTGAAAGAGTAATCGGAAGGGGTAAATTTCAGTCTAAGTCTGGTGTGCTAAAATTTCCCGTTTTGTTTTTGCACCCTATATTACCATAGATGGTTGGAATAATATGCATATGTTCTGCTGTTTTTAATAAAATTGATCTTTATCTAACACTTTTGTAAGCTCAAAAGTGTTTTCTGAAAAGTGGTCTTATAAAATATTAATAATATTAATTAGAGATAAGTAGAAAAACAAGTAAAAATGTTAAAGTCGGTTAAGGCGGACTTTGTTAGTCGTCACTGTTGGTTATAGATAGCAGATACGGAAAATTAATGAACGACCATCGTATAATTTTATTTATGTGAAAATTAGGAGTTGTGAAATAAAATTTTCTGGAGAGTTATGTAGAAGAAATTATGGACTGACCATCGTATAATTTTGCACATCAATTTTTGTATTATTTATATTAATTTGACCAGTAATTATTGCAATACTAAAAATATTTGAGATTTATGACCTTCAAAGTGATATTTAGAAGGGATCTTGTATGGGACCTATGAAAAAAGAATAACATGTTAAAAATTTCATCGATATTTCTCTAAAAATTGGACTACCAAAAGGACAGACAGTCAGAGAGATAGATATTTTGTTTTGATTCTGAGTCGAACGATATACTTAAAAGTTTTGAAAATTTTTAAAAAAGTGATACTTTTGAATTTTGCGAAAGTCATAGATATCTGTCTATAACGTTTTTTCCATTGCACCGATATATCTGGTTTAAATGAAAAAATTGCTTACGACAATAGCAACCAATATAACCAAATTTACTGAATTCGGAAAATAATTTTACTCGACTTTTGAAATTATGTAAGAATATCTATACTTTATGGTGTGTTAGATGATTTCTTTTTGGCCTGACTTGTATATGCTTAATACACCTCCACAAAGTCCCGATATGAGTGCTATTATTTATATGTGGGATTATTTTGAAAATAAATAAAAACATAAACTTTTTTTAGTCTAATTTCAAAGTCTTAAGCGATGTCTACATGTGATGTTCCACAAGTGATGTGCCAAAAGAGCTCTCAGTTCAAAAGAAAGGATAAAATCATACTAAATAACAAAACTAGCTCAAGTTTTTATCATATTTACCGATTCTTTTCAACTCAGTGCACTAGTTAGAATATATGTAGGCATCGCTTAAGACTTTGATGTTAGGCAGCTTGTTAGATCGTAATCAATCTCTTCCATTTAAGATGCCATAGGGGCTTTCCATGGAATTTTTTATAAAATATTATCTTTTGCATTTGGACAAGTGTACTCAGCTTGTTAGATCCAGATTAATTTTGAAGCGTCGTACTCAATCTTTTCCATTTAAGATGCCATAGGGGCTCTTCATTGGATACAAATCCGAGTTCTGTCTCATGTCATAAATTTAATTTCTGGAAAAAATATCATCTAATCCATATGGGCACCTGTACTCTTCTGAATCATCTCGCAAAAAATCTCAACTAATAATCCTAACGCTGGATACATGTATTGACCCCTATTTTACGAGTTTGTTTTAATTTGTGCAGAATACTATTAATGCAATACGCTGCATTTCAGTCTAAGTTATTAGAAATTAATATGATTCATTCTTTATCAAACCCTTAACAGTTCTTTAGGGGCGGCATCCAACGGAATTCAATGCTAACAAAAAGCTGGAAAAAAGGTTATAATGAGGTACAATATTTTGAATAATGCAAAAAAAATTAGTTTCCCGTTAGCAATTTTGTTTTAACAAAATACAATTATTGAAAAAGTTATGAGAACAAAATTTTCTACCACATTTTTGCCATCATCCCATTGTGTTGCCATGATTTATACTGAATACCAATGAGTTATGAGAACATGTCAAAACTTTTATTAAGAAACAAATTTAATTACTAGCATTTTGTCATTCATAAGATTCAATTCCATTGAAATTTCTTTTATATGGTTCTTTTTAATAAACAACACACTTAAAAAACTTTAATTATATTCCATAAGTTTGTTTTCTTATTAAAAAAATTTTAAAACACATAAAATCAAATTCCCACTTATATATGAATAATTATCAAAAGAAAACATCTGAAGTATAATATTCAACACGTCGCACTACAATTAGTGACTTTTCACCCTTTTGTAGGAAACCTTGACAATATATTCTTAGGAGGTTTGTTTTTTCCACGTTGTAAGATTTGCGTACTAATGAAATTTGTATTTTTGTTATTTTAATTAAGTTCAACCACTTTAAAGGTGGAAAAAAATTATAATGTGATAAAAATTAAGTATAATAACAAATATGACATGAATTTTAGAAATAATAATTTGAGTTATTCTACTTTAATTAGCGACCATAATTTATATAGAACTATACGATGTATATTTTTGTGTGAGTAGTTTTTTATACCCTACACAATCGCAAGTGGTGAAGGGTGTAAATGTATATTGTTTCATTACATCAAAATCTGATCTCTATGTCAGTCTGTCCGTTTTTTTTGCACGCTGGCATCCATAACAATTGAGAGAGCTCAATGAGTTTTATTCCGGGTATTCGTTATAGTCCTGAGAAGTTTCACAGTTCCCAAAAAAGTGTTTCTGTGTTAAATTTAAAAAAAACTTTATGTATTATATATGTGAGTGGTTTTAACCTGATAGTATAATACTTTGATCAATAGATCTAAAAGAACTTTTATAGTATCTCGTAAACAAGTTCCTCAAAGCTTAACCACAAACTTTTTATGCTCTTCAATTCTCTTCATAATGATTTACCTCTCTTGGTACATATACCACACATCATTTTTCTCGTACTGCACAAGGGCTTGCTGATCACGGTGACAGGATGTCAAATTAGGCCAAATTTTAGTGGACATATTTTGAAGTCTAATGAATGGAAGCGGCCTTTTTACATACATTCTTTAAGTTATTTACAGACTCTGTCAAATATTGCTTGTCATACAAAAAACTTTTGGAAATTTTGAATGCTTTTGGATCCAAAACTTTTTTTCATCGTTAACTCGAGCATCAGCAACATAATACTTTTGACCATAGAGATTGAAAATTTGTAAACACATGTATTTTGTTATCCATTATGCAGCTAAAATATTTTTTTAAACTTGACTTAAATATTCATATTCTGTTTTTGACTTTTAAATTTAAGCAGCGTTTCAGTAAAGGAACCTTTTGAATCTTGTGTGTTATTAAACCTGCATTATCCTTAACTTTTTGTACCAAATAGTCCGAGAATTTAGTGTGTTTTGAGCTCTTTTGATGCTTTGTTGGTCTGATCGGCTTTCAATCCGGACTTAAGCCCAATAAAGTCATTTTTGGGATACATGGCCCGTAATCATGATGACTTCAATGGAGCTACAACCAAAAATAAAGCAAATTTAGATGAAATTTATTCCGATCTTCTTGAAAAATTGCGGAACTAATACCACCATTATTAACAGTGCCATAGAGACTGATTAACTTAAGTGCTTTTATAGGAAAATACCACTTAAAATATTAGTTTATATCCAAAGCTAAAAGAAATAAAATGATTTACAAATAAGGTTTCCAATTAACAATAACGATATTTAAAAAATTAACAAAATTTTACTTATAATTTGATTTGATTTATAATATATTTTGCATACATATCGCCCTTATAATTCTCTGTAAAAAATACTCTTATATGCCTGGAATAACTCTTATAGTTTAAGAGAAATTAATACCAAAGTAAAATTTTGATGGGCTGTATTCGAAATGCAAAAGCAGGTCCTATAGAAATTTCGTAAATTTCTATAATTTCCAAACAAAGTATTTTAGGACAAATATGCAGTGCAGATTGTGCTTTCTCTCTTCAGTGTTCTGCTTTTGTTTTGGCCATACAAGACATGAACTAATAAATTGTGATTGTGATGGATAAAAAAGTAGAAAAACTTTTTCCACACATCAGATTCCATAAATGACAACATTTATTTATAACTCCATTGTCACTTGCTCTTCAATAAGGGCTTAAAAAGACAAATCAAGTCAAAATCATTTGTTTGGCAAAAAATTTCTTAATAAAAATCATTCATATAATTGAATCGTTAACCCTCTAATTACTTTACCTTTGTCATTTATAAATGTTAATGACATCGAAACTTTATTTTTATTTTTATTTCGGCATAAACATTAGTTTGGGAAAGATCTGGATATATTTATAATTTAACATGTCAGAGAAGTAATTCAATCTTTTTATGCTGCAAAAAGTTTTACACAAAATTAAAACTTATTATTTTCTTTGTTTGCATGAAATTCTTTTTCTTAATCAATCAAACAAAAGTTGAATGACATACGTTTTATTTGGGAAGATGGAATTAAATTGTAGCACAGTGATTCGTAACATGGAGAAAAAATACTAAAGTATTCAGAACAAGCTGAAATTTTGTTGCTAACATCAATATTAACAAAATATTAGTCCAAATACTTTTTAGAGGACGATAAAATTATACAACATTTTAAAAATTTAGCTTAAAAATTTTCTGTTCAAAAATTCAAAAATAGATTTTTTTTAAATCATTTTCTGTTTGCTTTTTTCTGAAATTTATTATTCTTTTTACCACTGTAGGTGATACAGAGTATAATGATATTGTGCTGATATCTGAAATATACAGAAAGAATGGTGTTATATCCACCTTAGAGTATACCCTTTGACTCAGAATCTCTTTCTTAGTCGATTTAACGATGCAAGTCCGTCCGTCTATCTATCCGGCTGGCTGACCATGTCAACATTGTGAACACTCTACAGGTTGCAATTATTGAGATATCTTAATAAAATTTGTCTTCTTTTTCAGATCAGTATTTCAGGTACATATCACACAAATTCATACAATCATAGGTCCCATTCAAGCCCCCTTCCATATATCATTTTGAGTTGCGTAAATCTCACACATATGTACAAAAACATACGAGATTTGGCCCATAATTTATTGTAGCTTCCATTTAACCACTTTCACAAATTCATTTTTAAAAGCATAAATTTTACATAAATGTTTGATTCATAATTATTTAGTGAACACTTTAAAATAAATCAGAAAATAAATTTATACGAGGGTTGTACATTGCCTTTTCGTATCTACCATTTAAAACCGACATTGTGGTTTTAATTATTATTGTATTGTAAATTTACAGAAAAAGCAAAAATAGTTTTAGTATTTTGAAACAGGCGAAATTTTGAAAAAATTATAAATAACAATACGTTTCCCGTTTTTTTAATGTGAACATTTGACTATTTTGGAGAATTTCATTCCAAAATAGTCAAATTTTCACCTTTAAAAAACGGGAAACGTATTGTTATTTATAATTTTTCATTTAAATTAATCATACCTTCTTAGATATTAATAATCAGAAGAGAACAGCTGCCAGTTTTTTTGTTATATTGGAAAGGAAAAAACGTTTTAATAAATGTAAGCATAAAAACAAAAAAATTTCTACAAATTTCACAAATACCCAAATATTTGACATAGGAAAAATGTAAAACGTTTTTTTTTTAGTCTAATTAATCACTATTTGTAATCTCTTGTTATCTAATTTTTAGATATAAATAATGTAAAAAATAGCTCCAGTTTATATGAAATGAAATATTTCCTACAAAACTTAAGTTTTCTATATAAATTTCAAGGGCTAAGGTTTTCAATTCAATTTAATTAAAAATACTAGCTTTTTGTTAGATTGAGAAAAACGATTTTTTATAACTTTATACTTTCCTAAAAAATTACGATGCTGAAAACGCAAAATTTCAAAAGCACCCAATTTCAAATATGGCAAAAATAATAATTTCATTTGATTTCGATGACTATTAATCAAAATAAAAATGATTTGTTAATATGTGTAGACTTTTATTAAAACCGTAAACAAAGAATACCTAGACGTATGATTTACATATGTATACATATTTAATTAATAGTTGTTTTATATTAGTAATTAAATAAGTAATTTTTAATAACTTTTATATATATAACCAAATTTAACAAATTTTCGCAGGATAAAGTAGCTTAAGAAAAATAATTAAAAAATTACTATACAAAATGTTAATTTTTGACTTTTTATAAAAAGAATATTAGACCACTGCTATTATCATTCTTCCTATTAAAGTCATAATTAAAAAAAATCTGATTTTTATTGACCATAATTATGGACACTATTTAAAATTTTAACTTATACATATATGAATCCTTGAAGCGATTTTTTTTTCAATATTTTTGATTATTCTAATATATATAACTGTATGAAAGTTATCAGAACTCTGGGATAAATACCCTAATTTTAACCATTTTTGTATGGGAACAAATCACTGTGCGCTGCTTTATTTATACAAAAGTACAGTTAAAGAATTACAGTAAAATAATTATTTTAAATATATTATATTTTTTGTTATTTATACTGGCAAAGTAGACTCGATTAACTTCGTTTTGCAAAAAGAAGTTTTTTAGGGCATTTCTAGCCCTAAGCAAACATTAGTGTTGTATTATCATACGATTTAAGTAGATTATTAGTAATTTATATTTCCTCTGTATTGGGGATGGTGTTTCATCGTAGCATAGTTGCTGCAAAATTTTAAGACTCTCGCTGTTAAAGCTCTTTAGATATTCGATAGAAATATTAACTTGTTTTGCGGTACTATAGTTCAAACTTTTTGCTTTGGTCTCTTGAGAACTCTCACTGTTATAGTCCTTTAGTTATTTGAAAATCAATATTATCTTTGTGAAGGGGATACCCCTCAACGGTCCTATCCGTCCTATATTTTGTCAGTTTGTCTTTGAGGAAGTTGTTGGTACCTTATTTGAGAACTCTCGCTGTTATAGTTTGTATGGACGGTACCTCTTCCTCAGGTCCTTGGAATCATTCAACAAAATTGGCCCAGCCGTTTTGGAGTCTATACTTTACAGAATGATTCCAAGGACCAGGTGAAGGAGTAACTCCCATACAAAATATGACAGCGAGAGTGCTCAAATTAGTGATATATACAAACATACACACACATACATACATACATACATACATACATACATACATACATACATACATTCATACAAACTCAGTTAATTACTGACATACAAACATATGCATATGTACATATGTACACACACAAATTATGTAAGTTATTTTCATGGAAAAATTGTAGAAAAATCAAATTCATGTTTACATGTCACTGTGTTCTTAAAAAAAAATATTTTTGAATGTACTGGACTATAAATACAAGTTAAATATTTATTGCTACATTTTATCTGATATAAATATAAAAGACTTGATTAAAACTCTTCAAGGTAATATAAAAAGAGTGAGTTTTAGCAATTTAATATATGACGAGACGTTTATTTTGGCATTTGCGTCCACGTATTTTTGGTTTGACTTGGCATCAAACAATCACTTCTATTTTACAAAAACAATAATGTGATACTTATACCAAAGGAGGCAAATCCTCCAAACTCTCCGGAGCTAATGTCAATGGAAAGATATGGGGCTCTGGTTATAAAAGAAAGGGTGTGCAAACGTCTGGTAGAGCAAAGTGACAGAAGACACTATAAAAACGTTAATGTAACTGTATATTAAGTGTTTTCGTTTTTAATAACATTTACTATGTTAAGAATTTTTCGATCTTACGGAGTGATTTTACCGTAAATCATTGTTTTGGTGACCTTTTCTTATTGTAATCAGTGCTAAAATTAAATTTAAAGGTTTTTCCGAAAATGAATTAAAATTGTGATTCATTGCAGATTTAAAAAATTATCTTGACGTTTTTATGTGCAAAAAGATATTGAATTCCAAAATTTTGTTTTAAATCACTTTTTTCCATTAACAAATTAATCAATACAATTTATAAATAAAAAAATTTATATTTTAAATAATATTTTGAATAAATTAGAATTAAATAGTCTTTTGGTATTGGTAATCTACTAAAATAAATTCTTCTTTTATATATTACCAAATGTAATTTTATTAAATGAACTTAAATTAAATTTTCTTTTATTTCAAATTGACCATATTTAAAAATTTTTCTTCTTCTATTCATTTTAAGTGACCATTTCTTTAAACCAAAACCATCATAACTATTTTTAGACATTATTTCTAATTAAGTGTTTATTTACAATTTACTTTACATTTTTTGCGAAAAGTTCAAACTTTTCTTGTGGAAAATTTCTCTCTCACATTATCTTCCTGTTCTTTATTAGATTTTTTTTCAATTTATTGACCATCAGTTTTTCTAATCATTTTCATCATTTTCCTCTTTCCATTTTGTCTGTTTGTTGTTTATGTTTTCATTACTTCCCTTTCTTCTTCTTAATTTTCGTAATTTTTCATGTTGAATTCTAACACATTTATCATGGTTAAGACTAATAAGGATGAAAAGAAATGAATAAATGAACGAAAAAAATCAATGGTGTCGGTCGAGCCCGACAATGTAATATCCTACACCATATTATTGATTGTAAATAACAGCTATGAAAAATGTATGAACAACCCTCGTATAATTTGCAATTCTGATTTATGATATTATGATACAATCATTTATGTGAAATTATTGCGTTTGAAAATGATTCTTTCTGGGACACAAATCCTTGTATAATTTCCAACATCCATTTTAGCACATATTTGTATTAATTTTACCAGCTTTTATTGCTATACCAACGTATATTTGAGATTAAAGGCATTTAAAAATGATATTTTGAAGGAGGGTCCTACGGAAATTAATCGACCGTACTGGGCACACCGATTTAAAATACAATAATACTTATTTATGTCGAATTTTGTTAAAATCGCTTTATATCAACACTTTTATGACTTTAAAACACCATTCCGAAAGGACATTTATATGGGAGCTACCTGAAATATTGAACCGTTTTTGTTCAATTTTAATAGGCTACGTCGTTGAGCTAAATCACTACCATATACCAGACTGCGACTTGTTGAATGTTCACATTGTTTACATGGACAGAAAGACAGACAGACAGCCGGACGGACGACATCGTTAATCGACTCAAAAGTGATTTTTTGTATGTTACAAATATCAGCACAAACGCATAGTACCCTATCCACCTACAGTAGTGTAGAGTATAAACAAAGTACAGTATTAAGATGTCGTTCGATATTCTATATTTTTCGAAGTATTTTTTTCCTAATTTTCCCTTATAGATTGTATGCGTTTTTTTTTGTCAATAAATTTCAATGTGTTTGTAATGCTGTTATCGAGTGGCAAATAGCATTAACATTTGACGCAATTTGAAATAATCATAAGAAATTGTCAATTGCGTTAAACTTTTTTCCCAAAGCTATAGAAAAATTTAATATTGTCGTTTCTTTTTCATTTTGTATGCCTTAAAAGAGCCATTGAAAAATTTTATATTATTTATAGAAATATTAAATTTGATTCTACAATTGCCTTTATTTAATTGAATTGAGTATTATTGTAGAGGAAGAAAGGAATGATAATAATTTATTGAGAAAAAATCATTTAAGTGTTTTATTTCTTTCATTATTCAGGAGAGTTTTTTTAAGTTTTAAGAATCAATCACGTCGAAAGAAAAATATTCAGCATTACACGTGTTTCAAATTTTTTCAATGTCACACTAATTATACCCTACATCGCCTACATAGATAATTAGGGTATTATGTGTTTGTGGTGATGATTGTAACATGCAGAAAATGTGGTGTTACCCCACCTTTGAGTAAAGTGTTCGACTCAGAGTCAATTTAACGACGTCCATCCGACCAATTGTCTTTCTGGCTGATTGTCGCAAGTTTTGAGTTTTCTCGATGAAATTTGAAATATGTTATTACTTGAGTCTAAGGACGAAGCCTATTGAAAGCGGCCATATTCGGCTATATATTTTATACAAACGTTCTTCCTTGATTAGAAGCAACAGTCTGCAGTTTTTAAGATTTCGTATGAAATTTGGCATGTGTCATTATTTTGGTTCAAGGGCGATTTCTATTGAAATATATAGATTGGTCAAATCAGAAAAACTATAAGTAGAAATCGATGCGATCGATGATAGTTTTAAAACACACTAATTCCACATGAATGTTAATACCATTGTAATATACTGCACTCTGAATATAAACAAATTAGATAAAAAATATCTTTATACGAGGGTGGTTTATTGATTTTTGGTAGCTACCACCTATAACCAACAATGTGGTGTACGGTATTAAATAGTTGGATTTGACCGACTATATCTTCTTACATATTAACACTTATGGAGGTGTTAGGTAAATTAATAAAGAATACTATATTCGGCTTTGATTTATAAATAATTGTGGGAATTCAAATTTTTCGTTTATAAGGGAGATGTATTTTGTTAAAAAAATATGCGATATTAACTTTCTCGTTTGTAAGGGGATATCCTTCCCTCCTGCCCTATCAAAAATTGTTGATGTATAATGATTTTCAATTAACGTACCAGATTTCATACAAATTGAAATGCTTTCTAATCATAATCGTTGGTCAAATTTTTCAGTTGAAAAAGATTGTCTTAGTTATCATACTATGACTTTTTTTCTACTGAACCGGTTTTAAATTGCAATCTTCTTAGAACAATTATAAATAATCAGACTTAATTTCCGCTTTGTCAATTATTGCGGATGCAAGCGTACCAACTACAAACGGGCATAGCTTAACTGACTCAGATTTGGATTTGATTTAATCATATATACACGCTTTGGAGTCTAAAACAGTTCCTTCTTGCCGCTTAATACGGAATCTAATGAACATTGTTATTACTCTAGGAGAATCAAATTCATTACATGGGCACCATAAAATATGTAACGAATGTTGATGTTGAAGAAACTAGGAGAGAACAGATTTGACAGATTTCAGACAGATGAACAGATTTCTTCTACCTCAGACTGCAGATGATGTGGAAATTGCGATGACTTCTGTGATTATCTTATTGATTATCAAGAGAAATCCACAATTTCTTTACTTAACGCATCCTGAACACAAAAACAAAACTCTTCACTACTTGGACTAAGAAATAGAATACGAATTTAGGAATTATAATATATAATTAAAACTTCATAACAAAATTGGAGTTTCTCGCAACATATGGGATCAGTTTTTCGAATGAAGTTGCACATACTCGGGCAACGATTTACAACATTCACAGAGAGTTTATAAATTTCTAAAGTTTCCAGTTTCTGTATTTTTGATGTTCTTTCCCTTCTAGGAGAGCATTTGTTTGAAGTATATGTTATAAAATATGTCAAATATATTTGTCGGAAATTACCACGTTTTCCAAATTTAAGGCAAATATCTCCAAATCTGACTGAACAAAATAAGTCACATCATTCATTTGGCTGTAGCTTATGCGAATGATATTGTTATTATTGAACTGGTAGTGTTCACAATCAATTCCAAGGAACTTATCTACAGGCAACCCAATATTTTTGGTAATAACTTCCTATTCAGAGTTATTGCAAATTGGTTATATTACGGCAAACAAGGTAGTATTTTTTTACTCCTAAGACACTGGATGCTGCACTGTTTCCATTCCTATTCCATTCTGATATCTTTATCCAACATACGATTTTCAACAGGAACTTCAAAGAGCATAGGACCAACCTCACAGAGATATAGTTTTGGTTTCGGAAATGACTCAGAAAGGGTTCCACTTCAAACGTTACTCTTAAGAGTGCAACTTCTTAACACACCGTGCTTGTTTAATATAAAGTGTGAATGTACTTGTGAGTCAGTGTATATTCGTGTACAAGAGGGTGTGACTATATAAGCTTGTATTAGAGATTGATGTTTATTAAGTTGTAACCATTAGCGTATAATTAATGTAAATATTTATTAAAACTCATACGCATAAACTATTTTAATTAATTTTTTTTTAAATGAAAGTATAAACTTTAATAAAAGAAAACTGTTGAATATTTCAAAAAAGTTTATATATTTCTATTGATAGGCAGAAGGTCGATAAATTGGCATAGCAATGGGACACTGGAAAGCTCGTCTCCTTCAACTTCAATCTTAAACAAATATAAAAATATCTTATTATAATTAAAATAACCTTTTATAAGAATTTTATACAATAAATTTGGTACATTCGTTACAATTTGCTCCCACGAAACAGACACCTAATGTTTTGTTAGGAAATAAAATAACGTCCAAAGTATTTTATTTAAAGTTATGTTTTTCATGCATTTCCATTTTGGGCGAAGAATCTTGAGGTACTAAAATCAAACAACTTCACTTTCACTTATGTTTCATTTCATGTAATTTTTTTAAAGTTATCTGAAAGATAAAAGCTCTTTATAAGTTTACAACAAAAGGCTTACGATATTTTTCCTAATAAATCACATGGTTATATTGACGCAGACGCATTCAATTACAAACTTAAATTTTATTTATTAACATCCTTTTTCAGTTAAGAAACCTTTAGTAACGTTTGTTCACTAGATGTGAAATGAACAAATTTTGAACAAATTATAGAAAACAAATTTTAAAATATTCCAAATTTTTGTTTTTCTTCATTTTACGTTATTATTTTAAATGTATAAGAACATATAGGCGTATGCTTGTTATTTGTTTATAATTTCATATAAATCATACGCCATGTACTTTTTCTTTTAGTGATATTATTTCATGTTTAACTTTAGTGTTTTTTTTTGTTATACGTATGTATATGTGCATAAAACTATACATTTAAATGCATACATTTTGTAAAATAATATGTTAACATATTGTTGGTACCATCATCATTGATTTATGACTTTTTAAAAACGTTTTCACCAGATGATGCAATTTGTGCAGATAATCCGATTTATGCAAGTCACGTTTTCGTATAAGAAATACATTTCTTTGTGGTTTAAGTCATCAGTTGCACTTTGTTCGTTTCTTTTTTCTCTCTTCTTTTTGTTTTTAATTTTGTTTAATGACCATAAAACTAGAGTGTTGTAATAAAAGTATCTGGTATAGGAAATTCTTAACATAAAATTTTAATTTTATGGAATAATTTATAAGAAAAAAGTATTGTTAAATGAATTTTATATTTTCCATCAACATAAGAAGTTGATGAGAACATAATACTTTTTTTATTTTTTATATATTAAGGAGGTAATGCAACTTACCATGGAAGTAAGAATGATATATTCGCTATAACCTCCACCACTTTCAATTTGGAAATAATTGTAGGAACATATTGAAAATTCCACTTGTGATCTAAAATATTTTAAAAATGCGTTACATTTGGGTTGTTGACTTTAAAAATTTTCAGTTTAAGAGGTTGTCACAGATATCCGACTATAACTTTTTATACTGAACCGTTTATACTTTATATACATTTTATACTGCCTGATTTCATTGAGTTGCATCAATTATACAATACATGTGTGCATGACAATAACAGAAAATAGCAGACAGATGAACGGACATAGCTAAATCGTCCCAAATTATTATTTGAAGAATGAGTCCTAAATGGAATATTAGAACTCCTTCTTGACACTATAAATGGAATTACAAAGTTAATAGGTCTATTAAATATATATCTTACTAACTCCAGAACAAGATGAAAATTAAAATTGTGCCCTAATGATACAATCGAAAGAAGTTTTCTGAAGGTATTAAGGGCATTAATATTCATCATGAAAATATTTCAAATAAATACATTTTATACAAGTGCAAATCATAAAATCATGTGTCATGCTGTATATTTTTCACGAATTGAGATAAAAAAATACTTAACTTATAACTCAAATATTATTTAATATTTTTTATAAATTTGCCATTGTAAAACATGTCACTTATTATGTTTAATATCAAACAAATTAATATAATGTTAATCTGAGTGATCACAAAGAATTGCGTACTAAAATTATTAAATATAAAGATCCTGACAGAAACTCTGCTTAAAATTTAGAGGATAAAGACAAAGCACGGAAATTGAAGCCAAGTTTGAAAAAAAAATATTCTTGCTACATAATGAATGCCCAAACATATGTCATATGTCCTGTCATATTTTTTGCAACTTCTTGGTCAAAACTTTTATGTCGCCGCTACTAAAGAATGTTAAATAAATGTTTAGGACCCAAAGTTGTCGAAACTTTTCAAGAACTTTTTGGTATGGCAACCAATCTGCAGTTGAAGTAAAAAAAGCCCTTGAGTAGTACAAGTCCCTGATCAACACGGGCCTTGACGTTCTTGGAAACCATAGTTATGGGTGGACGTAAAAGAATCCTCTGCAATGAGTCTTTTAAACTTTTTATGTTTGAAGGAAAAGGCATCAGATTAGGAAACAATAATAGACGAGCAAGATCGAGGTTATTGATGCGAGCCGATTCGGTTAACACAGCCTTAACTGGGAATTAACAACTTTCGAAGTTTAATTAGAGTCTGATATGGCAAGTTTCTGTCAATGTTGATATTACTGCACCTTTTGAGGAGTTTCCTGCTAAATGTGGTTTGGAAATCAACACATGGGAAGCAATTATGCTTCCCATGAACAGATCACGAATAGCGTGACAATTGATTGTATAGCTCCAACCTTAGGGCAAGAACGGATTTAAAATCCAAAAAATAAAAATATGAATTACTATCTGTATCCATATATAAGGGCATTTAAGATTGTTTTAATTTATAAAAACAAAATAGCAAGTATTTTTCATTAAATTTATTAATTTGTTCATCGCAGCCAAATTG
Organism: Cochliomyia hominivorax; assembly: GCA_004302925.2. Classification (NCBI taxonomy): domain Eukaryota; kingdom Metazoa; phylum Arthropoda; class Insecta; order Diptera; family Calliphoridae; genus Cochliomyia; species Cochliomyia hominivorax. Next base: position 23,580,991 of record PYHX02000467.1, on the reverse strand, counting down.
ATCATTACGATGGCATATTTTCTAATATCTTTGCTAGAATTTCCATTGGTATAGCTTTTCTAAATAGTTTCTATTTAAAATTTCCTTAATTTTTTTGTATTTAACGCATATAACGCCTTTCATTTTAGATTCGCACCCGCTTTTTCCTCACTTTCAATTGTTAGTCATTTCTATTCAGAGTTTATCATGTGGTTACCTTCCAACAATATGTGACGCTAATGCAACTTTTACATTTAAATTCAAAGCCGTTTCAGGCTAAAGGATTAAGCGATGTGAGAAAATGGATACTAATACCTACGTATATACAAACACATAAACATAGACATTTGTTTGTTATGTAGTCTCATTAAAAATCACACACATACTTACCTAATAATATAAACGTATGTAAATGTAAATGCAATTCTTAGTGAAATGAGAACAGAGATTCTTAACGTTTAAACTTATATTGAGTGAAATAAAAATAAAGTGAAAATAAATTCTATAAAGGAAAGAAAAAATAAATAACTGTAATCACACCTAAATTACAGGCAAATTATATGTTGGGAAATTCTGCATTGATACAATACGTCGCTTTTACTTTGTTCATCATTTACAGGATGCACTCATGTAAACGTCTATTCATTGCTATGAATTGTAATTTTTCATTTTTAACAAATCGATGCGTACAATATGGTGCAACATAACCATCATCATCACAGCCAACTCTAAAAGTTTTATCTGTATGACATCTTATCGACGAATGATGATGAATTCTCATATATTCAAGAATAAAGGCGATAAAGCCATTATAAGCTTGCTGTTTGTAGTTGTATTCTATAGAATACATTTTAATTGTTTCGCTAAAGATTTGCTTTTAACTCGGAGGGGAGTATGTGCGATTGTAAATGATTGTTGGAGAAGCGAATTTCTGTAAAAAAGCTTTTAATTATAGCACAATCAAATGAATTTTCAACTTTCAGGGATTACAAAGTTCAATAAAACGAACCTTTTTTTGAATATTTAACTTGGAATAAAAAAATCAAGTTCTAGTTTGAATTTCTTTTTGAAATATTTTTGGGGGAAATTTTTTTCTTTAGTGAAAATTCGAAAATTTTTAGTAAACATTTGAATTTTAAGCAAAATTTAAATTTTGACGTATTTGCTGAAGAACTACTTTCAAAAATATATATATTTTTAAAGATTTCATGAAATAAGACTTTTTTATTTTGGAAATTTTGAACTTTTAGTGAAAAATTGAATTTTTTATTAATTAATTTAATTTTTTATGAGAAATAGAATTTTTAGCAAAAAATTTAATTTCTAGTGAAAAATGGAATTAAAATTGTTACTAAAAATTATTAGTAAAACAAATATTTTCTGACAAAAATTAATTTTTTAGTAAAAAATTTAATTTTTGGTAAAAATTTAATTAAAAAATAATTTTTAGTAAAAATTTGAAGTTTTATTCAAAAAAATCAATATGCAGTATAAAAATTGAATTTTTAGTAAAAAAAAAATTGTAAAAAAATAGAATTTTTAGTAAAATTTTTAATAAAAAATATTTTTTTTATTTGGTAAAAAATTTAATTTTTAGGAAAAAAGTTATTTTTTGTGAAAAATTAAAGTTTTAGTAAACAAATTTTATAGTTGAATTTTTATTAAAAACTTAAATTTGTGGTAAAAAATTTTATTTTTAGTAAAAAAATTAATTTTTAGTAAAAAAGATTATTTTTAGTAAAAAATTTAATTTTTAGTAAAAAAAATAAATTTTTAGTAAAAAATTAAATTTTTAATAAAAAATTTATTAAAAATTAAATTTTTAATAAAAAATTTATTAAAAATTAAATTTTTAATAAAAAATTTAATTTTTAGTAAAAAAATAATTTTTAGTAAAAAAATTAATTTTTAGTAAAAAATTTAATTTTTAGTTAAACATTGAATTTTAAGTAAGAAATTTAATTTTTAGTAAAAAGTTTAATTTTTATAAAAATAAATGTATTGAAAAAAAAAATAATTTTTTGTAAAAAACAAATGAATTTTTCGTAAAAAAACTAATGAATTTAATTTAAAATAAAAAGTGATAATTTAAATGTTTAGTAAAAAAGATCATTGTTATTTCAAATAACATTATTAACAACCGTATAAGTAATATTATTAAATTTTTCCAAATATACGCCCTCATGTATAACACTACGTTAATAAATTCTTTAAGTTTATTATTTACATATTTCTTTTCAATTTAAGCTAAATTTTTGGCGCTAACAAACTGCAACGCCTCCAAGTTTTTGCATTTCTCCGAGATAAATGTTTTACTCACAAACATAAATTAATATGTTTTCTTCTTTTCACCATTTTCAAAATCATGTTGTACCGCAGCACGTAGATATTTGCATTTTGTGTGCCAAAAAATTCTGAAATTTTTTTGCCAATTAGAATAGATTTTTTTTTATGTAAAACAAACTTGAATCATTTTAACGTGTTTTAATTATGCTGCCACAATAAGCATACATTTTGGGATGTGACTTATTAAAATTCTTAAAAGAGAAAAGGAAGTTTTAGGGTTTAAAATGTTATGATTTTTGTTTAATATTTTTAATTTTTAAGTTTAGATTTTATACGTAAAAATATTTTCCCTTAATTTTTCGAAATGCTCAGTGTTAAATCTTTTTATGTGACATCTTCGCATACAACTTTAAATATTTAATTATATAATTTATTTTCCTCTAACATTTCAGACTTTCAGCTTTAAAATAACTATATCTACAAATTCTAGGAATTTTTATTCCTCTTAATACATTTCATAATTTTAATATATTACATGATTACATAAACATGTATATACTTTTACCCTACGCCACCGTAAGTGGTTGGGGTATTATGCGTAAGTGCTGAAGTTTGTAACGCACAGAATCAAATTCTGGATCCACAAAATGCAATGGTTACAATTTTAAAGGTATCTTGATGAAACTTTGCACGTATCATTATTTTGGCATAAGGACGGTGAATATTAAAATTGGTGATGATTATTTCTTTTAGCACCCATACAAATGTTGCTGCCGGAATGGAATTATAAGGTCATAAAACTCCATAATGTGAAAAAATGATTTGAAAATGATGTGGCAAATCTTACGAGGATCATAGGTCCAATACCTATCAAGTGAAGGGATTAAATCTTACACATACTATGATATTATAATAAAAATTATTCAAATTAGAAGAAACATAAGCAAATATGGATGTAAGGATTTTGCGTGAGTCGAACCATAATTTCCCCCAGCATACGTATATTTTAGAATTTTTATTTATATCATACAAACTATGGTGTAGGGTATTAAATAGTCGCGCTGGACCGATTATCACTTTTAACTTGTTTATCATTTAGTTAATTAAAAATAAAAAAACACATCACAAAATAGAAATGTACGACGTTTTCCATGTTTTCTGTCAAAATAAATAATTATTTTATAAGAAATAAAAATAACAACAACTTCACAACTTGTGCCAGGAATTAGCAAAGAAAAAAAAACACATGTCACATTTTCAAAAATGACAAATAACTTTTAGAATAACAAAATATTTGTTATTCCTATAAAAAATTATTACCAGGAACTTTTATTACAAAAATAAGGAAAATATTTAAAATAATTTGGAGTTAGAGTTAATTTAATTTAAAATAGAATCAAATACGTGATTATTATGAATAAATATTTTTTCCTAGATATTTTTAGTTCTTATTTTTCATTTAAACAAATACAATGAGTTGACACTTATATTAGAATCTAAAACTTATTAATATATTTTCCCCAAATTTAATGTTTTGCTTTATGGCTTCATCACGCATTTCGTTCTAGATATAGAATGGTGTTGTTTTGGCCATCAACGGAAAGATAATAAACTTTCAACACACTTGTGAAATCTACACCAAAATCATTGATTTGTTTTTAGTTAAAAAAGCACTTTACCGGGAAACGGGTCTTTCCTTTATAGTGCTCTGATAGATTGGACTGAAGCTAATGCAGGTATAAAAACGTACAAGACTCAAAAAGCTCCTGACAGGAACTTTGCTTAAATTTAGGGCCCAAAAGAAAAGCACAAAAATTGAAGTCAAGTTTTCTTGAAAAATATTTTTCCTGCATAATAGATGAAGAAACATATGTTTTAGCAGATCTTTCGCAACTTTCTAGTGAAAAATTTTATATTGAAAATGGTCGAGGGATTGTTGAAGAAAAGTTAAGGTCCCAAAAGAAGTTAAAATTTCCCAGAACTACTGTGTATGGTCAAATGCAATTGCGGCAGAAGAAGACAGTCATTCTTTACAATGGGCTTTATAAATTCCAAAATTTAAATCAAGGATGTATACAAAACGAGGCTTTTGCATTCATACGACTTCATAATGTGTTTACTTATTTATAACCTAACTTGGCATCCGGTCGCTATGATAAACAAGCCTTTGAGTGGTAAAAGAACAATAATAAGTTAATTTTACCGTCTGCGTTTATTTTTGGACTTGTAAGCAGCTGAATTACTGTAGAAATTTCTATAGAAATATCCCAAAATAACCGAAAGTAACATAAGCTATATAAAACTTCGGTAGCGGCAGGGGAAGTGGTACCCCATAGAAACTATTTCATAGAGAGTATCGAAATTTGCTCACAAGCACTTTATCAAGGAAGAGGTTAACTGGACAAAATGTAGGACGGGTAGATTTAGAGGAAGTGGTAGCCCCAAACAAAGAGAATACTAATTATCGGAGTTCGAAAAAAACTATTCTAGTGAGAGTAATAAGATTTTATTAAAATTGAAATAGATAAAGTCAGAGAAGATGAAGCTTGAGTATGTTCCCACCAAACGGATATACGAACAGAGAGATAGTTACACAGATGTACAGACAAATGTATATAGTTTATACGACTCAGATTATTTGGGTTTTTTAACGATCTTTTACATTACAAAAGAGATAATAGCCGGTGAAGCCCAACTATGTAAAACCCTACACGACAATTTTGATAATACATGTTAATTAGGAAATTTCTAACAAAAATGAACGAAATTTTATGATGTATTTTTATTTGTGCAGTACATTATTGGGACACCAATATTCATGTGATATATATTCGTTTTAAAATTAAATTTACAAAAGGGTTTTATGAGATTTAGAAAGAATTATGGACTGACCCTCTTAAAAGATATTTGGAAGGGGTCATTTATAGGACTTATGAGAAATAATGAACCTACCATAGCATATAACTGTCATATCACTTTAGAACATTATAGAACGTACTTGTGCTAAATTTCGGGAGAATTATTTTTATGGAAAGTCTCTAAAATTTTGGATCGAACATAGCCAATTTCATAATTAATAAGAATATTAATATGTACCACATTTCATTGGGACATCTCAAAAATTGCGACTTGTAGACTGTTCACAAGGTTAACATGGAAAGACAGACAGACACACGGATGGACAGACGTCGATAAAATGACTAAGAAAATTACTCAGAGTCGAACGGTATACTTAAAGGTGGAGGTAACACCATTTATTTCTCATATTGCAAACATCAGCAAAAACGCATAATACCCCAACAAACTACGGTTGTGTAGGGTATGAATATATATTAAATGCTTAATACTTATATAATTTTCTTTATTTCAAATATTCAACCATATTTACATTCTAAAAATATTCTTTTTTTCCATTTCTTTACTTAAAATAATTTCGTTTTAAAAAAGGAAATTTGTAATTTAAAAGGAATAAACTTCTAAACTTGTTAGCATCGAAATGCTAAACGTTAAAATGTTAGACAAGCAATTTTATTCAAATGCAGATATTTTTCGATACACAAATTTTGTTAAACTTAAGAAAAAAGAAGCATTTTAAATATATATTTTCTTTTGCATGAATGCAAATCGCAAAGAAAAAATATCGACAAAATTTTGATGATGGTATTAAAAGATGTAACTACATTTATATACCCTACGTTGTGGAAGGAGTTGTTAATTTTATTTCAAAATATGGGGAGATAGAGTACCTTTATATTCTGGTGCATATATAATATGAATGAAATCATATATATGTATGGACCAATGTTTTCGAAATCCAATTTAAATTTAAAAGTTTTTTTTTGAAATATTGAAAATCTAAACGTGTTAAGTTTCAGAATCCATAATATAGAAATTATCTTGAATTTATTTTTTCCCAAAATTCTTATCGTAAAATTTTATTTGAAGATGTAATATGTATACCAACAATTTTTATTGCACAGTGATATTGGTCAATTTAAAATGCTTATTATCTATAAGTGAAAATGAATTTGTGTTTGACTGTTTGTTTGGGACTTTTAGACAACCAAACTGGACAAATACGACTAAAGTTAGCAAGAGTCCTTAAATTCGATCCCAATTATTTTCTCAAGGACCATAATGAAGGACGGTTAGGACAAGGGGGATAAGCAAATATTGATTATTGAATATCTAAAAAACTACAGGGAGAATTTTTTCAATCATTTCCTTACCGCTCTGCTTTGTTGAAAAAAATGAAGGACGGATTGGTCCAGGGGAGGTGGTACTCTTTATAAAACTAAATAATTGTTATCAAATATCCAAAGAACTACTAAACCGATAATTTTTAAATTTCATCTCAATCACTTCCTCCAGAGGTGGAGAGGTGGCCCCAAGCAAAGTGAATATAGTTTATGAGATATTTTAAGTATTGAACTATAGAAGTGAGATTATTAATATTTATATAATTACTTACTTTTGGAACTTTTTTATCGGACAAAATATGGCACGAAGGGGATTTGGGGGAGAGATAGCCCCCATATAAAGCAAATTTTAATTACCGTATACCTCAAAAACCATTAAAACCAATTTTATTAAGATTTCATCCCATTTTTTTAACAGTTTTACTGAACAAAACATAAATCGAATAGAATAGTTATCGATTATTCAAGTGAGAGTCCATAAAAATTACTTAATCATGGAAACTGAAATACTGTTTCCAATCGTGTAGCATTGTAACGGTAGCCCCCATCCAATGAAAATATTAACTATGTGTTATCTGCAGAACTCTTGCTATAGAGTTGAAAAAATATTCCAATAACTTTCTTAAAGAATTCTTGTGGTGAAAAAGTATAGGACAGACAGAACCATGGTACTGTTCACACAACTTTTGTATCCCTTTGCTTGGATTTTTTTCAAGATAAAGGACTGAAGAGAATTTTTGTGCAGCAAAGCGCACCGGGTAAAAGCTAGTCGTTTACAAAATCGTATTACTTTAATAGCATTAACTAAATCTAAAGCATTTATATTGGATTTTTTACTTATAAGTTATAACATATTTTTTGCTTTGAAAGGGTTTTTATTATTTTTCGTGGATTTTCATACAAAAATATGCAAGAAGCTTGAATACATTCACGACACACTATATTAAGTTCTATATTACATTTTATGATTTTAACAAAATTTTAGGGGAACTCTATAGGAGAACTTCATAAATTTTGCAGAAATAACTTTAATTAGCGGATAACACAAGATTGGTTAGATACTCAAGTCACCGAAATTTTCGAAATCACTTAAATGTAGATAACTCTAAAACAAGTAAGAATGCGATATTCGCCAGTGCTGAATTTGAAAAACCCTCCACCACTTACATTATGCAAAGACTGGCATGATTTTATAACGTTATATAAAACCAAAAGCAACATTTGGTATTGGCCCAAATTTTCAATGGAACTAGACCATATTTAAGAACTTCTTAAGACTATATTTGTTAGTCACTATTTGCATTGCATAGGGGGTAACCCCCCCATGGTGCTATCTGTCCTACGTTTTCAATAAAACAATTCCTTGGGAAAGTGATTTTGAGCAGCTCTTTTAGAGTCTATACATTACATACATACAGAAATACATACATACATACATACATACATACATACATACATACATACATACATACATACAAAAATACATACAAACATATATACACAAATGTTTTTTTATTTTATTTAAAATCCCAGACAAATAAAACCTTAAATAAACTTTAAGAATAATTAATTTGGACCAGAATAAAATAATATTCCAAATTTCATTTTGTTCACAGTTAAGCCGATGAGTATTTGTAAAAGCTGCACAATTTTATCAGCCTGACTTTGACCATGAACTTCTCTCTTTTTTAATGTTAAAGTTAAACTGTAGAAAATGTAATAAAAATTCCATATTTACCAGCAAAGCTTTCACATAGAAAAATAAAAAATTATACATGACCATGAGGAGAATTTATTTATGGTTTTTTGTTGATTTTAACTTTGAATTATATCTTTAATTTCAAACCATAATTTTATGTTAAAACTTGTTGTAATGTGTGTTAAGAGGAGAAACATTAATTTATTACACAACCGGAACTATTTTGTACATGAAACAAGTGAGAATTATTTGGGTTGTGATGGATTCTAAATACCCTTCATATTACTTATAAAAGTGTTGCGTTGTAAATAAAAATTCCCCAACCCTATATTTTGTAGTATTTTGTACTATGAAATTTTAAACTCTTCCGAACTTCATTTAAATACAGGGATATATCTGAATTGAGTAACTTCTATTCAAGGACATCGCTAAAAAAACATGTTCATGAATTTACATAAATTTATTTTAAGCTCAAAACCTATTTGAGATATGGTTCTTCTACATAAGTTATAATTTATAGATTTGAGTTCTAAAAATTCGTCGCATCCAAACTAGTATACTGAATTAATTGAAAATTAAGTGGATATTCATCAATCTTCAAACAATTAAATCAATTCTTTGAATTGTGAAAAATTGGTTTCCAGATTTAAAGCTTAAAACTAAACCCTAAACCAATAACAAATATGATCGACTATTCAATTTCAAAAAAATAATCAATATGTAAGAGTTTTTATAAGCTTACAAAACCCTTTTTCGAAGAAGAGGGTCTTAATGGAACTACAAATAAATATGGACCGCAGTAAGTACAACAGAAAAGTTTTATATGGTTAATACATTAATGATGAAATACATATGACAGTGTTTTGTAATTTTAGCAAAATTTTCCATTTTGATTTTTAAGTGGTTCTCACATACAGGTCTATAACTTTTTCCTACTGATCGATAATTGTATAAATTATCTTCTTTCCAAAAATATGTAACAATATGTTTCGTTTATCCTTTCTCAGAATGACAATTTGCGACTAAAGTGCAACAAGGTACCGAGTATCCATTGAAGAGAGAGTATTAAGAAAGTAAATTTAAAAGTATTGATAACTACTTCATCGGGAGTTTTAACAATTATCTACAGACTTATTTGAGGCTGATTTACTAAGAATATAAAATATATGGGACCATGTGGAGAAAGTTTCCACATGTCCACGTTTTAACAGAGATAACTAATATAAAATATTCATAAAACTCTTCAAAATATTTTAAACATTATTCACGATAAAATCGTTTGATGTTGAAAAATGTTTGAGGAATAGTTCAACGATTAATGCTCCCTAAGAACCAGAAAATAATATGTTCCTCAAAATACTCGAAAACTAATTTCATAAAAGATGTATAAATTAAGTTCAAATCACTTTTTAAATAAATGTTTTTATGAAAAATGTGGAATGTACACATACGAACGAAATAGGGCATTGAACTTATCATAACGATATTTATGTTGTTATGCAAGATCGTATGTATTCACCGGCTAATATTTTTAATTTCCAATTTGAGGAGTATATAGTATCTGTAAAATATCTTCTAAAAGCTCAGAGTTGATTTCACTTCTACTTCCACTGGATAGAATTTCTTAGAAATCTTAGCCATTCGAAAGCTAAATTTTTATTTCCAACATTGTCAATATTTTTATCAGTCATTTAGGCGGGCAAAATAGTATCAGAATCATATGTTAAAATATTCCATTCACTTTGCAAGAATTAAATTGTTCATTTTCTTACGTTACAAACAAAACCACAAACTTAATACACCCTCACTCTGCCCCTTGTGTGGGTGGAGTACAATATAAACTACAGTTACGATGTTAAATTAAAATATTTAATATAATCCTTTTGTACATTTGTATTATTAACAAAATGACCAAAAAGATTATTTTGCTCTGACACTAGATGATAATATAAAGTAACCGAAAAAGGTCATTTTTCCATATTTTATATTTTGATATCATAAAATTCACAGGATTGTAAATGATGTATAAAAAGAAAACACCAACCAAAATTTAAATAAATACATACTTATGTATATATAAGAGCACGTGTATAAAGACATAAAATAAACAAAATATTACAAACACACATGCAGACATTTAAACATAGATACATATATAGTTAAACACAATATGTGTGAAATTTAACAAAACAAAGACAAAAGAAAATAAAGAAAAACAAAAAATAAAATAATAAAAATGTGTGTGATTTGTTCATTATCCCTTAAGGCGTTAACAACCATAATGTCATAAATGGGGCATTCATTCAAGAGTTATAAATGAACCTTAATATATCATATGAAAGCACAAGTTTCTTTGTTGGTTTGTTTGTTGTTTGTATATGGTGTAATATTCTTATATGTTGATTCCCAAAAAAGAGTGATAAACCGAAAGTTGCAAGAGAAAAAAAAGAAAAATTAACATGGCAACGTGTTTGACATTCATGACAGACCTCTATTATATATATTATTATCTATATTTAACCAAAACCACATGTGTAACGAAAAAATCATAAAAACAAAAGCTAAATCATTTACAGTTACGTTCAAAATTATTTCTTAGTATTAAGAATAGATTTAATTATGATAATTTTTGGTATAAACCTCAATGTTAATTTACCTTAATATTTTTTGAACATAACTGTTTTCAATAGAACACAAAATTCTGGCAGTGAAGTAAATAATAATCTAATATGTCAAACACTTGAATTTTGTAAATGTTTATTATGATCTCGTATTCTCTTAATGATGCAGTTATGATGATTTTAGTTTTATTTTTAGTAAGGAACAATGAAATCAAGCGAACATAATTCAACTACTTTATATATATTTTTATTGCTAACAACAACACTGGTATTAAACGAGAATATATTTTAATTTCTTCATCTTGTCATTCAGGAAGATTCATCCAAGGATCCTAAAGTATATACATTTATTTGTCAGAGATATTTTTATATGCTTATGCTAAAATACCTAAATTTAATAAAAATTTATATTAAAATGACAATCAAATATAATGTATATAGTTACATTGAACATCCTATACATCCAACTATTTTTCGTGAACAAGATAAATAGGAATTAAAGTAAGAAACAAATCATTCAACAAATTTTATCAGCCCAATCGTATAATAGGGAAAAACAAATAATTTGTATGCGGATGCAAACGCCTCGTCTATTGACCAGACAATAGTCTCGTCTATTGACCAACAATAGTCTCGTCTATTAACCAGACAATAGTCTCGTCTATTGACCAAGACAATAGTCTCGTCTATTGAAGACAATAGTCTCGTCTATTGACCAGACAATAGTCTCGTCTATTGACCCAGACAATAGTCTCGTCTATTGACCAGACAATAGTCTCGTCTATTGACCAGACAATAGTCTCGTCTATTGACCGACAATAGTCTCGTCTATTGACCAGACAATAGTCCTCGTCTATTGACCAGACAATAGTCCTCGTCTATTGACGCAGACAATAGTCTCGTCTATTGACCAGACAATAGTCTCGTCTATTGACCAGACAATAGTCTCGTCTATTGACCAGACAATAGTCTCGTCTATTGACCAGACAATAGTCTCGTCTATTGACCAGACAATAGTCCTTTCGGTCTCTTGACCAGACAATAGTCTCGTCTATTGACCAGACAATAGTCTCGTCTATTGACCAGACAATAGTCTCGTCTATTGACCAGACAATAGTCTCGTCTATTGACCAGACAATAGTCTCGATTCTATTGACCAGACAATAGTCTCGTCTATTGACCAGACAATAGTCTCGTCTAATTGATCAGACAATAGTCTCGTCTATTGATCAGACAATAGTCTCGTCTATTGACCAGACAATAGTCTCGTCTATTGACCAGACAATAGTCTCGTCTATTGACCAGACAATAGTCTTGTCTATTGACCAGATAATAGTCTCGTCTATTGACCAGACAATAGTCTCGTCTATTGACCAGACAATAGTCTCGTCTATTGACACAGATAATAGTCTCGTCTATTGACCAGACAATAGTCCCTCGTCTATTGACCAGACAATAGTCCTCGTCTATTGACAGATAATAGTCTCGTCTATTGACCAGACAATAGTCTCGTCTATTGACCAGACTATATCATTAAGTTTCCTGCAAATTTCAAGTAGGGAGATGTATGTCGCACTAGATTCTGGAGATATGGAAACATATATAAGTGTTAAAAAGATAGGTCCGCTGGCTAAAATTTATAAAAGTCCATATGAGAAGTATATCATAGATTAAAATGGAAATAAACCCCTGGGGGACAACATTTTTATTAGTTATTTTTAACATAACTTTTTATAAATTTTTATAAATTTTATTAATTAATTAATTAAATTATTATGTATTTCACTTTTAAGTGAAACAATTCCACAAAAAATAACTACTTTAAAATCGTGGCAGCCAGAAATAAATTTAAATACGTTCATACGTACATAAATATTTATAATTTTTCACACTTTATTTTAACACTGGTTAACAAAACACGTACATTTCGCTTATATATTTAATTTTTTTCTCTTGTCGACATATTTCATATATTCAATCACACATTCTATAACTTTGTATCCAAAAATATTTTTTTCATTATTATCTTTGAACATGTCATCAATAAAATACAATTGGGAATGAATTGCAACTTTGAAAAAAAAACCTGTATAAAACTAATTAACTGGTAATACCTCTGGAGGGCAAAAAACAATCCACAAAGTTCTTTTTTCGAACATGAGTTTTTATAGCATTTATTTGTACATGCAAACATGTGGCATTTTTTTATTTGCCAAAAGTATTAATATTTTGGTTGGTATCACAATTTCGTATTAAATTTAATTTTAAGGGTAACTATTTTTTCAAATTTAATTTTTAATATTTTTGAAAAAAAGAACCGTTTTTATGGAGATTGGATTATGGGTTTGTATCGTTTTTAATTAACAATAACACTAAAAACAGAATGTCCCTCGTTTGTATGTCTCAACTATTTAATACAAAAACTATTTTTATAACTTATACTGCAACAAGTGCTGAATACGGGTACACTACACTAAAATAAAGAAAAGATTATTGAGATAATAATAAAATTATAGATCAAATTAGCTTCGTTTATCATGCCGTGCAACGCCGAAAGTGGTGAAGAGGGTTTACTGATTTTGTCATACTATTTGAAACTCCAAAAATTATTCATCTTTAAATCTGTAATTGATGAAATCTAGCATGAAATCTGAGTCTATTAAGCTGTCTTCCGCGGTTTGTCAGAGTCTTCTACAAATTTCCGGCAATAGAAGAGATTTATTACAGTGCATTATACCACCACAACAAGTGGTAATAAGGGTATATTAAATATGTCATACCTTGTGTAAAGCCAAAAAGGCAACAATTATATATCTTTGCATAATATAAAAATGAGTCGATTTATCCATTCCCTGATTTATCCATGTCTTTCTGCTGACAACATTCTCAAGATACTGTATTTACTGTGAAAAAAATGTTAAATCATTATTTTTTATCTATAAAGCAAAATGGCAACTGGAAAACTTTAAATTATTTCCATTTTAATTATTTTTAAATTGATTTTTTCTGGTTGATTAAACTATAATTTATAGATAACATTGCTATTACTGATCCATCAAATGGATAAGTAAAAAGTTATGGTCAAAAATATTTGTATTTTTTATTTCGCTTCATTACCCATCATTGGAGCTTATGACTTGATATAATTATACCCGGATATTCTGCATATAATTCTGAGGCACTAGTTGATGAAAACCTGATACAAACCATTTTCGCTTCTATACAATACAGTTGATTGTTTGTCTCGATATTTGCGACCAACGGCCTTGTAAAATGATGTTATCTGTGCCTAAATTTTTGGTTGTCATTTGCGTTGGGTTCTTGAAATTTATCTCAATTTCAGTATTCCGCGCTAGTATTTCTGATCCTTTTCATTTTGCTTGCATGTTTGATATATTGTACAAGAGTAGACAAATATCGTCCGCATAATATAAATCCTGTAGTTGACACAAGAGGCTCCATGTGTTTCCTTTTCTACCTGCACAAACTTCGCTTGTTTTAACATATTTATTTTACTCCAGATGTTGTTTGAAATAGTTGGCTGACATCGCCGTTGTCAAGATCTTAGTTTTCAGAATCATGTACAAAGCACTGGCAATTCATTTTATATTCAGGGATGCTCCTCTCAATGCTCTCAAATGATTGTTTAGTTAAAATACGTATGCCGGAAACCTGCATGTTCAATTCGTAGATTTTCATATTTTTTTCCTTTTTCATATTTTTTTATTAATGGACCATTTATTGGTCCATTAATATCGATAGCTTGGTACCAATATGTGTAGGTAATTTCAAAAATATGTTGACATATTCCAATATAGTTTTCATAAGAGTTTTTTCCGTAATGGTGTTAGTGGAGGGTATATACATTTTTTGTAATTTGTTGCACCAGATTACATGAGAGAGAGTTCTAATTTTTGAAATTGAATTTTATTGATTTCAGATAGAAAAATTTTCAGGACATCAGTTGGTAATCTGTCTATCTTATTCAATTTCAATGTAACAGTCTCCTGTTTATTTATTACATAATAAATAAATACCATTTTGCATTAAATAAAATTGCAAATTTAAGAAAAACACTGCTCCACAATATGGTCTGTTTCATATTCTTAAAACCGTTAATTAAATATGTACATAATTTTCTTTTAATTATATTCACAGATTTTTATTTATCAATTGGCATAAAAACTATGTGACCACACAGAGAAAAACAGTATGAGTTAAAAGTTATGGGCTCCAAAACTCCTATAAAAACGTATCACAAAATGCTATAACCTACTTTTAGTTACCACTGTATAAATTTATTTGGTTTTAATTGTTAAATTGTTTAAATGCATAAAAAAAGAAACGAAGAGAACAATGAAAAATCAACGATTCTACAACAAAAATGAAATTAATTGACGTAAAGAAAATAGTTAAGAGCGAAAAGAAAAATAAGAAGAATTAAACAAGTCAGGTCATTAACTTTTCGGTTTTATAAAGAACTAATGGACTGATCATTCAGTAATGGCGCATTTCATTTTTGGAAATAAATTTAAAAATCATTATGCAAAGTAAGAGTCTTAAAGGTTTATGGGCTTTAAGAAAAATGTACTTAAATTTGTCAATTTTCTTTCAATATTCTTAATGCAAAACTTAAGAAGAAGATTTAAGGAAGTCAAATATTATATAACATGTTTCAATTAATTTAATAAAAAAAAACTATACAATTTAAAATGTTAATATATTTTTGAGAAAAATTTAAGGACACGAAAATTGAAAAGTATTAATGATAAATGCAAAATGGTCGTCAGATAATTAAAAGCAATTTCCGCAAATATTAGCAGTTATTTTTGAGACGATTTAAAATGTTTCCTTTCCTCTTTTTAAAAATTGGACACAAACGAATGTTTCATCTACTATAACGAAATATAACGCTTGATTTTTGTTGGAACTGAACTAAAATACTAATGTAGTATTTCAAAAACTGCAGAATATTTACTAGTTTTCCAAAGCTGTGCCATAAAATTAGCAACCAATAAAGATTTCAACCGTCAAGATACTAAGTCGGTCAAGCCCGACTTTTTAATTGAACTGTGCAGTATATTATTGTGACACAAACTTCCATGTTAAATTTAAATTTAAGTTTTAAAATTAATTTTTTCTGGGGAGTTATATGGGAGCTTCAAGAAATTATGAACCGACCCTCGTATAATTTTGCATATCGATTTTTTTCTTATACTTATCTTAATTTGACTGTAAATATTACAATACCAACTTATATGTGAAATTTATGCTCTTAGAAGTGATATTTGGGATGGGTTTGTATGGGAGCTATAAGAAATAATTAAACATCATTTAAGAATGTTATAAGACTTACTTGCGTAAAATTTCTCTGAAATATTGGACCAAAAATGGTCAATTTCTATAAGCTTCGTGCTTAGGCCAAAATAATAATAAATATCGAATTTCATTTAAATATTTTTAAAATTGTGAACTGTAAACTGTTTACAAAGTTTACATGAACAGACAGACAGACAGACGGACATAATTTAATCAACTCAGGAAGTGATTATGAGCACACAAAATACTTAAAGGTTTTATATTTTTTCTGAATGTTATAAACACCCTCAGTTTTGTAGGCTTAAATGAATCTGTGTTTGTTTGAGACTTGTAGAGAGTTAAGTTACTGGACCAATTTGCTGAAATTTTCATCCGAAAGTATCATAGATTTTTGTCTGATTTTTGTTATTCGGGCGAATTGCTGAAAACTTTACAGAAAATATTAATTGTAGCAAAAACCTCATATTCTGATTTGGGTCTAGAATACTATATGGGGTCTTATATATTTCCTATCATCATCAAACATCAAATATACCATAGTGCTTATTTCGGGACAAAAACTATATTTTATGAAAAGTTATTTGGGATCCAAACCTACAAGTGGATCGAATCCATTACGCAAAGTAGCAAAGAGGGTTGCAAAGCGCACCGTATATATCATAAAATTTTATCATTTATGATTTAAAATAATTATTTATATCAATAAATATAATTTATTTATAAATTACATCAATAAATTTTAACTCGTTACCATTATTTTATTTGAAATTGATAAATTTTACGCAAAATATTCACTTCTGTCCTTCATGTTTTCGATATTGATGGAACGAGATAAAAAATTATGATAATTTTATGAAAACAAAAGATTAACTTAAATATAAATTACTTTATAGAATAAATAATAAAAATTATTAACATGTGTAATGTATACAAATATATTAAATACATTTAATCTTTAAATAATATTATTAACTTTTTTAAACATTTTATTAACATTGACTCTGACGTAAACATTGACTATAATCATGGACATTTAATGAATTATGCATAATCAATATTTCAATGAACAACAAATAAATATTTAAAATACCAAAATATGCAAAATTATTAATAAATTTAATATTAAAAAAATTTATTAATTCATTTTAATAAAAACATTTTCTTTTGACATAGAAAAATATAGATTCACGTTAATAGACGTGAAATTTTTTTTTCAACCTAAGGCGTGAGATCGAAAAATTCTAAACATACATAAAAGTTAATAAAACTGGAACCACTAAACAAACAGTTTTTATTTTTTAATTGTTTGAAATTATAATAACAATTAAAAAAAACAAGCTAGAATGTTATATTCATCTATGCCGCACCTTCAGTAATCTCCACTACAAATGAGCGTAAAGCAATAGTTTATGTATTGTACATACACACTCATACATATTCACATAAACATATAAAATATATAAAAGTTTTTGTTCTTAAATATAACACAGGAGTACTTAATGGGTCATAGAATTATTTATATTATAGGTATTATAGACATTTTTTCTACTGAACCGATATTGAAAATTGTCTGAAATGATAATGAAGTGTATATAGTTTATTATTAAAATTTATATATCATAAAATTAAAGAACCTTCATTCCAAATTGCAGTTTTAAAACTGATAATTTTACGAAAGTTCTTTGCTTGAACTTAGGGATATCGATCTATATATTCTAATAAACTGAACCAGTTTTGCTGATTGTTAACAGAAGACTTCTCAGGCCTATAGCAACTACTCGGGTCAAATTTCATTGAGCTCTGTGAATTATTGTAGATGTGAACGTGCCAACAACAGACAAATTTCGATTTTATGCAATAATATATATACATTATGTGGTCTGAGATGATACTCTCTTAGCGTTACACACGGAATAACAGAATAAATATACACCCTTTACCACTTATGGTAGTGGAGGGTATGGTTTTTATAGTTTTAATCACAAGTGTTGTATTTTTTTAACCTTTTTCGGAAACCCCCTCCATTACCGCTGTTATATTGCTTTCTGTCATGTGGTTCGAATAGGTAGTCCATCTAAACTTAAAATATATCTGAATTTTGAAAACCCTTTTTTGTATTCTCAAGTCTGTTTTAACACTGGCCTTAAATCCGGGATTTGACTTTTGTAACATTAAAGGGATTGTTTACCTTTTTGGCAGGATGCCAAGTCAATCCAAAAATAAGCAGATATTTTATGAATCGAACAGCGTTATTGTAACAAATGGTTGGCTTGTATTGCCAAGAACTTTTTTGGAAATTTGTTATTGTTTTTTGTCCCCCAACATTCCTTCATACATCAGCAACATAAAATCTTTGCCAAGAAAGTTGAGAAAAATCTGTTAGAGCAAAACATATTGCACCCTTTTGACAGGTATTCAATGAGCGTGTTGCAACAAATGAGGCTTTTTTGCCTCAACTGCTTATTGATTGTTATACTAGGAATTTTTGGCAAATCTTAATTACTGTGGGTCCTACTCTTTTCTTCGATATTCCCTCGAGCATCGAGGGAACTTTTCGACCGCACTCCTTTTATTTTAAAATGAATGCATATATTTTGTTAATTGAAACAATATTTGTTTCTTTCCCAGAAAATTTCAATAACAGCTGTACCGTTAGCAAACTAGTTTACAACAATTACTTTAATAATGCCTCAGGTGTGTATTGTTAACTATGGTCTGTAAATGTTTATATATATTTGGATGATAAAACCAATATGAGAAAACTTTATTGAAACATGCAGTAAAAACCCCCAAAGCGAAGCATAATAAAAACATGAAAATTGAAATATGTTTGATGATTTATCAAATTTTCGTTGTCGTTTTATTGGCACAAACTAAAACCAAAAGATATAAGATAAATAACAAGTTCCAAGTTTATGGAAAATTTATGAATATATTATTTCTTATGCATATATGAGCTAAAAAAGCCTGAAGTATGATACTAGCATAGTGGTTTAGAACTTCATTTAATTGGCCAGGTTTTTTTTAATGCCGTGCAGAAGTTCAAAAGGATTTTTTTCGGGAAAAAATTTGCTACTTTTGATACAATACGGTTATATGAAATCGGTTGAAGAAAGTAAGACCACTAAAAATAATACTATTTTCAGAATTTTTCGGAAAATATTAGTGTATGTGTCAAATTGGAAAGAGTTATGCAATTTTTTTAGAATACATTGCGACTTATATAACCCTGTAGTTTTAGAGAAATTAAAATTTTGTTAGTTTTTTCGATAAACCATTTCATTCTGGAGCGATTTTCAGTTTTGGTTTTGAGATGAAGCATATATAAATTTAGAATTTGTTGGGAAAACTAATATTCATTTTTTTAACACTACAAAATCGTTTGCGTGGAACACTATTATCTTACCTTAGTTGAAGAGAACGATTTACAGTCGAACCAAAATGATTTTTTTTTTAATTTCGCAAACGTTTGAACTTTAACTCTTAATTAATAAGATTATCGTCAATCCTGAAAGAACCCCCATCACCATTGGTGGGTTAGAATGAGTTTTTTTAAGAATCCGTGATTTTTGATAAAATGAATGGTTTTGCGTGATTTTTAAGTAAATAAAAGAAGAGGGATGTGTTTCAAGTTTGGATTCCATAAGGACTCTAGAAGCGGAGTTATAAGGGTACTTCGGATATTCTTTTTTTTAAGTGCATTTCAAATTTCAAGTGATTTGCATGATTTTGAAGAAAATAAAAGAAGAGGGATGTGTTTCAAGTTTGGATTCTATAAGGACTCTAGAAGCGGAGTTATGAGGGTACCTCGGATATTCTTTTTTTTAAGTGCATTCCAAATTTCAAGTCAATTATATAAAGCTTTACATTATAGTTAAATTCTATTTTAATCGGAAAACCTTTCTTTTGAAAAATTAACAAAAGTTTTTTGGTCTGAATTTCGAGGTGGTATCAGATATCTGTCTATAACTTACTTTTAACTAAACTGATATTATTCTTAACTTAACTGCAGATTTTAAACATAAAAATGCTTAGAAAATTAGAAGCAAACTGGTCAAGTTTCACTCAATTCGAATTATTATTGTGATCATGAGAATCACCAATTTTCGCAACTCAAACATTTTTAATTTTTCCAAAATTTACAAAATTTTGTTTATTTCTAAATAGATGAAAAACTTTTTAATATTTCTACTTCAAATAAATTTTGCATAATAGGAGAAATATTTTTGGATTATTTACAAATAAGATCAGATCAATACCTATGAAATATTCAACCTCAACATTCATTATCTTTAATATAATGCTAATCTTTCTGGGCGACCAAATGTTATAGATTTACTATAAAAACAAATGAATTCTGTCACACTGTACAGTGCAAACTTCATATATAGATTATAAAAATTTGAAGACTGACCCTGACATAGTTGTTTTGAATCAAATTTAATTGGCTTAAAAATATTTTTTTAACGTCGCACAGTGGCAGCCAAAAATTAGAATGTATTCTTTAAAAATTATAATTTTGATAAAGGGTTTACCCGTTGTATGAGCTTAAAACTCTATTGCAGGATGATATTTATGTGGGAAACACTTGAAACATTTCATTTAAATTTCAAATTCCAATCTGTATAGTGGTCACAACATATACAAGGATATCCAGTCGGACAGATAGAACAACAAAGAAGGGTGTAAATATGCTGGTGACAACCGTTTGAGGGTTAGAAATACATACCAATTTGCTAATGTCAAAAATTCATCGCAGACGCAATTCCTAAATATATTTTTAACACTTCTTAACTCAATTGTACCATAAAACAAATTGTTTTAATTTCTATTACAAAAACAAAACTTATAAAAATATTTATTTAATATGTATTAAATTAATTATAAATCTACAAAGTACTTTATTTTGTAATAAAAATTTCTTCTACACATTCATATCAGTAAAGTTAATTTAAGTACGACCATTATTTTAACTTTTACCTCAGATAATTTTAAATTTCATAAAACTTTTCTATTTTATTTAACATACGACAACTAAACTTGACAGGAAAAATCACATCAACATCATCAACCTTTTTTGTCCCAGTGTGATATTCAAGTTTTCACATATATATTTTTTATCACAAATACCTGTTCATAGTCAGTTCTTAGCTTATATTATTCACATAATAAGTATTTTTTCACTGTAAAAGTCGCAGAAAACTGTAATTAAAAATAAATAGAAGAGATCTGTTGAAGCCGCATCTTAAATACCCTTTCAATTTACATTTCTAACAAATTTGAAAGAATTGAAGATATTGATTTAAGAAGATAATTATGCATTTTATGAGATTAAAACCATATGCCAGTGGACATAGACATACATCGTCTGATATCATTACATGTATTTCTTCTAAGGACAATAGCACAAACCCTGACCGGATAAAAAACACAAGTTTTTAAAGTTCCGTTTTGCAATTTGAAAACTTAAGCCAGAAATTAGAGTGTTTTGAAAAAAGGTTGAATTAAGAAACTCTGGTTCTCCCAAACTTTTTCTAATTACTCGAAAAGAAAGTAACCAACATTTTTGCCAAAGAAATCGGTGAAAATTGACATTTTTGAAAAATTAAAATTTTGATTTTGTCACTAGTGCCAAATAAAATACATTTGACAAAATGTATTTTATTTAGCACTGTATCATAAAAACTTCGCCAAGATCAGTCAAAAAGTAAAATTTTTAAATATCTTTTAAAATATAAAAGACAGTTTTATGACGAAGTTTACTAGCAAAATCCACTTATATAAAAATCTCTAAAATCGGTTCAGATATGAGGAATTTAGATCGTTTAAAATATTTCTAAGACCCGAGATGAGCAGTTTTGAGACTTGTGGACTGACCCCCGTTGGGCCCACGAAGTCCAAATTTAAAACTTAAATTTGCCTATGCTATATTGCATCGGGCTAACCGTTCGGAAGTTACACATTTATTTCCATGTAATTTTAATTGAAACACTGTACAATGTATAGACGGATAAGCGGACCAAAGCTGCTCTGATTTTAATGTATTTAAGAACACATATTCCCAATTCGATCTTAAGTGATTGATGAACAGTGTGTCCACATTGATTTTTTCAATTTCTTAATAAAATTTCACAAGATTTGAGCAGAAGTGCTTTTATGTTAATTAAGAGGAGTGCAAACTTCGCTACCTCCGGTATGTAGATTTCTTTCAAGACAGAAGACAAATTGACTGTAAGTCACTAAAAAAACTCAGGTTTAGATTTTCTCTTATAATTTAAGAGATATTAAAACCGAAATATTTTAGCAACTTTTACTCTTGTTTTATGGTTACAATATGTGGCGCTACACATAAAATGATTCACTTAATATACCTTTTCTCACTTCATACTGTTTTGGAGGGTTTAATGAATATATAGATGATGGTAGTAAAATTAAACGTTTGTTAAGATTTTACTTATCATCTGGTAGGGAGACAGAATCATCTTTTGTAATGTCATAATATAGTTATGGGATGTAATAATCAGCATATAAAGATTTTATAATAATATAACTAAAATGAGGGTTTAAACTTGTTAGCAGATGTCAGGTACACAAAAACACTTAATATCCTTTAAAAGGGAAGCAATATCCTATACTTTTTCGTTTGCTAGAATCATTGTTACAAACTAAATGTCTGTTATATTGGATGATAATATGGGTCTTATTAAAATAAAAAGAAAATTAAATTGGTAATAATTTTAATTACTTTATAACTTTCATGGTTTTATATGATTAAGATAAAAAAGGAATCACATTTATGACATACAAGGACAAATTGATTCTATTATTTGTAATTATTATTAACATATACACTCATGCATTTTCTTATAAACGCTTTTATCTTTTTCTTTATTTAAACCTTACACTGTCATAAGTAATTGTGGCATTATGCGTTTGTGCAGAAATTGTAACGGGTAGAAAAAATTATTATGGTGGTACTATTATGTACACCCTTCGACTCATGGTCACTTTGAGAGTATTTTTTTAAAGAGAGGTAATCTATAGGCACTTTCTTGAAGTAGAAGGAATTTCTTAGTCTTGTTTTATGTCTAATTCATGCGATCAAATGTTCTCGGTGTTATTTAATGTAAAATATTTCTATAAACGTATATAAATATGGTTTTATTGTTATTTCTCAATTTAAGTGTAAATTTTCCTTTTTATCCATACATTTTTATATAGTAAAAATGCCCAAGGGAACTTTTCTATCCGATCAAGAAAAGATCGAACTTAAATTTTTCACGACCGAGGAAGTTCTAATAGAGAAATAGATTATAAAATTAAATGTTCAGAAAATGTGGTGCATAATTTCTTTAAGAAAGAGTAGAATTATGCTTTTCGGAAACCTAAATAAGAATCAACCTGTAACAAATTGAATTTTATGGAAATAAAGGAAAAACATCTATAACTGAGACATGCAAACACATTGCTCTCATTTTTAGAAGAGGTGACAACTTTAAATGGAAGTACCCAAAGTGTACTTCCTTGTCTTGGTTTTGTCAGTACAGATTAAAAGATACTAGCTAATTTACTTTTCCCGAAAAAAACGAACTCTCAAAAGCTGTAAAAGCCATGGGAGGCATATTAAGATTTTGAAGAACTTTAAACTTTTTTCCATACGAATATACGAATATCGAATATCGGATATTTATGACGAGTCCTAATTGCGACTTAAAAAGTGCCTGCTACTAAATTATTAGAATGGACATTTAACCTCTTAGTTATCAAAAACACAAAATATGAAATTCTAATCTCTTGCTAAAACTTCAGTAAATTGTTAAGATACCAATCAGAATAGGTCAACTGAAAATTATAATTATAGATCTTGTATCATATCAACAGATTTTTCAGAAACAAATAAAATCACCCCTTAAATATTTAAATAGAGAAAAATTTTCAAGAAATGAATTTATTTTAACCTGAAATAAAAGTTTCTTAATACAAAATATATCAAATATCCCTCCAAAAATTAAAATTGCGTTAACATTTTCTTACTCTTGAATAATTTCTGCCTGAATTTTTACGACCTGTATTGCAAAATATTTATATAATTTTTATAATTTTGGGGGAAATTTTTATTTAAAATTATAATTAAAACTGTATTTGTATTTAACTGTTGAGCAGTTTTTAAATAAATGAGAGGAAATTTTTATTGTTTTTTACTTGAAGTTGAAAACTTTTAAAAATCATTAAAAAAAACAAAAGAGAATTATCAACACTTATTGTTATGAAAGGAATTAAAATAATATTTCTAACAGTATCATAATTTGTAATCCCCCATTTTAGCGATTTATGCATTTGTACAGATGTTACTAAAAAAAGAAATAATAATTCTGCACAGAGGTCACTCGTACCAAGTCCAAATAAGTTTTATGCAATTTTTATTCAAAATTTTTATACCTCCCATATAAAAGTCAGAAAATAATAAAAAGTATTTTATAATTGGCCACAAATTTCTTGCTTGCATTTTAATAATCTTATTCATGAAAATATTTCAATTAATGAATTTATGAAATATTAAATATTTTATAGTGTTCATCGTTCGCTGAATTCTTAAAATAAAAAACAATTGAGAATGCTATATTCCGCTGTGGCGAATCTTCAATACCCTTCACCACAAATGCCATATATTTCGTACACACTCTCATACTCATAAATGTATTTTTAGGTGTTTCTTTTCTACTGAACCGATTTTGATAACTTTTAGAATAGTAACGAAACATATACAATTAAATATTAAGGCATTTCATTGTAATTTGCTCATTGTTATTTTTGTGATAGCCATTCGACTGAATTGAAAGGTTACCCCAGATATCGGTTTATATCTTTTAATATACTCAACTGATTTTCTGGCTTCAAACAGAAATCTTCTCAGGACTATACTAAATACTCTGGCAAAATTCCATTACGCTCTGTAAATTATTGTGGATGTGAGCGTGCCAACAACAGACAAACAGGACGTAGCTAAATCGACTGAAGTGATTCCTTCTTAGCGTTACATATGGATTGATAAAGTTAATATACCTTGTTTACCATTTGTGGTGGTGAATTTTAAATGTGTTTTATACTTTATATTTTTAAAATACATTTATAATTATTTTTATTTTTCTGCGGTTTACAAAAAGGGTGGAAATAAAATTGAGGTTTTCGTATGATTATAACTTATTTTAAATGTACATATAATTATAATTATTTCATGCAATTATAATTTTTAAATTCCTTTGTTTCAAAAATTATAGCCTAAAACCGAACAATTTTACATTAATTAATATAATGTGTCTTTGGCATTTTTCATCACAGAATTTAGTGCAAAAGAAAAAAAGAGATACATATTAAATTTGACTAAAATTAAATTAATAGAAATTTGAAGTTTTTATTAAAAAAATTCAATTTATAGTGAATAAAAAAATAATTAATTTTTGTAGAGAATTGAATTTTTAGTGAAAAATTTAACTTTTAGAGAGAAGTTAATTTTTTTAGTAAAAATTTTAATTTTAGTTAACTAAAATTATTTTAAATAAAAGTATTTTTGTTTAGCGAGATTTCAATTTCCTTTTAAGTGACATTAGTAACAACCATAAATATAAGTAATAATATCAATTTTTATCAAAAAGATGTTATTTTATATTCCAAAAATTTTTTTAGTGAAAAATTAAATTTTTATTGAAAATTAAATTTTTAATGAAAAATTTAATTTCCAGTAAAAATTGAATTTTAAGTAAAAATTTGAATATTAGTGAAAAATTTAATTTTTAGTGAAAAATTTAATTTTTTAGTGAAAAATTTTATTTTTAGTGAAAAATTGAATTTTTAGTGAAAAATTGAATTTTTAGTGAAAAAATGAATTTTAGTGAAAAATTGAATTTTTAGTGAAAAATTGAATTTTAGTGAAAAATTTAATTTTTAGTGAAAAATTGAATTTTTAGTGAAAAATTTAATTTTTAGTGAAAAATTTAATTTTTAGTGAAAAATTGAATTTTTAGTGAAAAATTGAATTTTTAAATAAAACTTGAATAAAACTCTGAGAACATCATTGCGAATGTTTAGTATGTGACTATTTGATTGAAAAATATTACTTATACGTTCACATTATAAAGAGCAAGTGTTTTTTCTAATAATCTGCATTTTGTTATGCTTTATAAATTGCAGCTACTAAAAGACATGAATGGATTATATTTTTTTTTTCATTTATTTGTGAATTATCACTACGAGATTTCTCGAAAAAACCTTTTTAAACTTTTCTTTTATATTCTTTACTTTAATTTCGTTTTTTCTATTCCAAACTTCATTGTTACTCAAAATCAAAATATATTTACACCTTTCAGGGCAACATTTATATGTATCATAATGATTATAGTAACTTCTTCATAAACCGGTTGTGTTTCATTTCCACATCTTGATATCAACGTGACGATGACAATTGACTTCGGTGGACAAACGGCCCAATCAATTTGAGCTCAAATCCGAAATTCACAATATGACGGGCAGGAAAACATGAAAAATTTTGCCGAAAATTTTAATATTAGAATATTCGTTTAATACAAGTTCCCTTGTTCTTTATTTACAATAAATAAAACATCAAACTAAATTTCATAGATAGTCCATATCTTTAATATCTTGAATGTTAATGTTGCTTAGAACAAATGTATGCTTAACTACTCTCTATTTTAATTAATATCTACATATATATATAATAAGCTCTAACTTAGTAACTTCCTCAAATCAGAAAGAACTAAAAAAACTTTTAATAGCTTTAAAACATAATTGGACTTAAATCCAAAAAAATATTGTGAAGTTTTACTATATAAAAAGCAAAAAGAATGAAAAAGAAAAAAAAAGATTAAAAAACGTTCACAATAATTGATGCAATTATAATGCCAATTAAGTATTCGTACATGACATAAGCGAAATATAAGGAATTTAAAATAGAATTAGAATATAAATTAAGAAAAAAACGGAAATTAAAATAAAAATTTCTGCAACCAAAGAAGGTGACATTCATATAAATCATTAAGCGATATTTTAAACAGTAACTAACTAAATGGCTAAAGATGTTTCTAAAAAATTCAATACCTTCCGACTCACAAACAATATTTTTCTTAAATATAACACAGAGACATTAAATAAGTAATAAAATAAGTAAATGTAATAGTCGATCAAGCCCGACTTCTACATCACATTGTTGGGTATAAGTGATTACTGTCAAAAATTAACAAACCACCCTCGTATAAATCTATTTTTAAATTTATACTTAAGAATGCAGTATATTATACTGGTACTAACATACATGTGAGTTCTTAAATGACGCAGGCGTTATATGGGAGCTAAAAGAAGTTATGGATCAACTCTCTTAAAATTTCGAATAATGTTGGACACAATCTTGTGAAAGATTCTGAAAAAGCAAAGAAAGGAAAGCACTTCAATTTTAGTAAGGATGGTTGTATGAAATTTAAAATAAATAATTGATCGATCCTCGTATTATTTTGTTTATGAATATAATACGACTAATTTATGCCAAATTTCGTTAAACTTTTTTCCTTAAATTCCCGTTCTGGGAGCAAAATTTGTATAGGAGCTAGATGAATCATTGACAGACAGTCTGTCAGCCAACGTGATCCTGAATCGAACGGTATACGTTTAAATTTAGAGGTTCCCTCAGATACCGATTTAGCTTGTATTCAAACTTCCGAGAATTTAAGCAAATACTCGACTCCGATTTTGATTTGATGCAATAATATATATATACTTTTTAGGGTCTGAGGTAAAGTTAACTTAAACTGTTCAACACTTGTGATGGTTGAGAGCAAAATAACTGAAGATGTTAAACAATAGAAAATATAGACAGACTGCATATTTATATAGTTATTTATCCTTATTTTTGTCATCACTCTGATGATGTATATTTATTTCATATATTCAAATATCTACTATTTTCTTTACACGACAATAACAAATGATTTTCTTAAGCATCTGATATACACATGACGTCCGTATATATATATAAGCATTTTATGTTACTAATGTATTAGAAATATGGAAAAAATGTATTGAAAATCCATCATAATTTTTATAAAAAGACGACAACCTAAGTACACGAATACAGTCATGTACATTCATGTAAAAAGAAACGTATTTCTCTATTGGAAAAGTGTTACACACATGTGAGTATAAAATTATAGCAATAAAGGAAATTATTAGAAAAGTAAGTAAATTAGCAAGTAAGTAAGTAAGTAATTTAAGGTCATATAAGACATTATATTCAATCAATAATTATAAAATTATATTATTCTTCATTATTTATATAAAATGTAGTGGTTTTCCGATACATACGTTCCCCTGTAAAATATAATTAAAACGAGTAAGAACCCTATATTCGCCGAATCTTCAATACTCTCCAATACTATTAATTACAAAATAGTAATGACCTTTATTTATTTCGCCAAATCGAAATCTACCGTTGACTCTGTCTCTTTTAAATATTTCCAGCAGAGCCGTTTCATAGGTATATGTCAAAATTTGGAAATCAGATATTTTAAAAACATGGTTGGTACTTTTTGTCCTGACTCTATTTACCATACACTTTCTCAAGTAAAACTTTTTCGCAAAAAATAAAAATTGGACCTAATTTAAGTATTCTAGCTTTCAAAATACTTAAGGCATTCGCCAAGTAATATTAGCATTGCATGGAAGACTCCCGTTTCAAAAGTTCTGTATTTTTTCATTACATAAATTCTTTGTGATGGACACACAAGCTTTTAACTCTTATATTCATTATTTTAATACTCCCACTTCAATAT
This sequence comes from Cochliomyia hominivorax, assembly GCA_004302925.2. Classification (NCBI taxonomy): domain Eukaryota; kingdom Metazoa; phylum Arthropoda; class Insecta; order Diptera; family Calliphoridae; genus Cochliomyia; species Cochliomyia hominivorax. The sequence continues at coordinate 23,552,052 of PYHX02000467.1, read as the reverse complement.
TTCTTAGATGTTCGATAATCAGCACTTGCTTTGTAATGTCCAGTAAAACAGTTTCCTGAGGAAGTGATTGGGTCCAAATTTGAAAACTATCGCTGTTATAATATTTAAAATATTCTATAATAATTTTTTTAATGACCACTTTCTGTTTCCTATACTCGTCCTATATTTTGTCCAGTAAAAACAGTACTTTAAATATTCTTAAATAAATTCATGCTTTGTAAGAAATCTACCTCTCTCCCTGATTCTATTCGTTTTATATTTTGCCAATTAAAAAGCTGAAGTAATTGTCATACACATATTTTGCAATTAATATTTCCATTGTATGGGAGCTACTTCTATGATATGCGTCCTATAATTTCAGCATTAAAACAGTTTTTTGAGAAAGTAGTTCCTACTATATTTTAAATTTATCATTGTAATAGTTCTTTAAATATTTGATAATCAATATTTCCTTTGTATGGGTATTACCTTTCCACTTGATCCTATTAATCTTACTTTAAGTCCAATCCAGAATGCGTCACTAGGCACTAAATTGTAATTACTAATCATGACAGGGCTGTAAGTCGGAAATTTTGCTACTAATAGTCACCAATATAAATGAATGTAGCTACAGCCTTATATGGACCGGTTCTCAGGTTAAACCCCTATTTGAGAAAACTGCTTTATGAAGGAGCCAGGCTGAATAGTATATATTGATCACAAAATAAATATTTTGTTAAATATATCTCATAAATTTTCATTCAATATTTAATATTTCAATCTAATTTTGGAGGTATCATCATTTTGCACGGATTTGTTTCTACAGAACCGATTTGGTAATTATTGCTTCAATAAAAAGCGCATCATTGTGGAAATAGCTGTATATTATTTAAAATTTTAGAAAAGTTCTGAATATTCTTAGATAATTAGATTGAAAGTGTAAATATTTACAACGAACATTAATAAATTGACTCAGAATTTAGTTTGTTATAAGAACATCAATATATAAATACTTCATTAAGGATCTTAATGATTCTTTCAAACCGTTACAGAAAGAGAACTAATTTAGTATATTCTCCTTTATGATTTGTGGTAAAACAAATTAGTTATATATTTTTTTATTCTATTAAATATGTGCGTATTATTTTAATCACTACTGTTCTCTCTTCATGATTGATGTTCATAGTATTTATAAAAATATTTATACACTTGTATATAAACAGATTATATTTAGATACTAGTAAATATGAGAAGCATAAGAATGTTTACATAGACTTACTTGATAGGATTTTATATATCTTTTAAATGTCATGACTGATGTGATATTCATCGATTTTAAAATTGATATTAAATAGGAAAGTTTTTAAATATTTAAGAGAATTTATATACAAAATTCATTTGGAATAACTAAGGGGCTGTCATGATGATTTATAATAGTTAAAGACGTTTAAGTGACTTTAACCTTTCCTCTAACAAATTTCACTCTATTATAATCGAGATTTAATACTAAACAAGTAAATATGTTGTTGTGGGTTAATCCCGACTATATTATACCCCACACCACATTGTTGGTGGTAAATGATTGCTATGAAAAATTTATGAATCGCCTTCGTATAATTTGCTTTGCTTATTTTAGGTATGTTCAAGATTATTATGATACTAAAATTTATGCTGTTCAAAAGTATTTTTTCTGGAGGTTTATATAGGAGTTAAAAAAAAAATTATGGACCGACCTTTGTATAATTTTGCACAGCGGTTTTGGCATATATTTATCATAATGTGACTAAATGTCATTACAATACCTAATTATATGTGCGATATATAAGTTTCAAAGTGATATTTGGGATCCATAAGGAACAATAAAAATATGTAGTAACATGATTTGACACAAACAAAAGCGTTTTTAATTTCGGAATGGGCTAAAATTCCCATTCCGGGGGACATTTGTATGAGAAATTTATGAATAGATTGATCATAACCGAATTCAATAGGCATCGTTCTTTGGTCAAAATAATTACACTCGGTAAATTTAATTAACATATCTTCAAAACCTAGATCTGTAATTGGCGAACAGCCGGAAGAACGGACATGTTTAAATCGGCTTAGAAAGTGATTTTGAGTCGAAATAAAGTAGTGGTAGGACTATTTTTTCAGTTCATTACAAACATCTACACAAACGCGTATTCTAAATAATTTAATATAAAACTTACTTTTAAAGTTTCTATATAATCAAAATCTATAAAAAGTTTTATATTCGTTAAGTGCTGTCCCTTATTATACTTATTATAAACTCTTTTCTCTCTTTTCAGATTTTCTAATTAAAATTATTTTATTCTCTATTCAAAAGGAATAGAAAAAATAAAGGAATTATTATATTAACTTTTCAAAATGAGTTCCCTTTTATAGTTAAATAATGGATAAATGAATGAATGTAATTTTTAAATTTTATTTTAAGAAAAAAAATTTAATAAAAATACGTTTTAGAGCATTATAAGCTTCAATTCACTTGATTATTGTAAAAGTGATTTTCATTTTTTTCAGTTGATGCTCAAATAATCCATAAAAATATATTTAAAAACTTATTTGTGTTTGTTTGTTGGAGAGTTAAACTACTGAATCAATTTTTCTTAAATTTTTAGAAAATGAAATCAAAATTTCTGGAAGTAACATGGACTAAAACTTTTTTTAACCCATACAATCACGTGGATAGAGATACAAGACTATTAAACTTCAGCATAAAATTTACGAATTTTTATTGAAAAATTGGCTCGAATGTTTCAGAAATCTTTTCTGTTGAATTGTTTAACTAAAAAAGTTTAATGGAGATAGAACCAAGAAGAGATATAACTCCAATACAAAGCAATTGTCTTCAGAAAAATTACAGTTGAAGTTATAAAATTTAGACTTAATTAAAGAGCAGCAAAGCGTAGCGGTTTTAAATTTTCAAAAATATGAATGATAAAATATAATTTGATTACAAACAAGTAAAAATATTATAGTCGGTCAAGCCCGACTATGTAATGCCCTACAACGAATTTGCTTTTCTGGCTTTTTTTCTTAAGTGTGCAGTACATAATTGTGGAACTAATATTTGTGTGTTTGAAAATAATATATCCTGGGGTTTGCTATTCAGGACTTTTACGACCTTTAAACCCCATTCCGGGAGAACATATGTATGGGAGCTATCTGAAATATTTGACGAGTATAACCAATTTTAATAGGCTTCGCCCTTGAGCCAAAAAAATAATGTACTCTGAATTTTATCAACGTCCACATGGACAAGCAGCCGGACAGACAATTTCTCAGTCGAACGGTATACTTTGAAGTGGCGGTTATACCATTTTTACTGTAAGTTATAAACATTTGCACAAACGCATAATGCCCCAACTACCGACGGTGGTGTAGGGTAAAAAAACCTACTTAAAAATATTTATATAATGAAAAGAAAGCAGTTTTAGCGTTTTGGAGTCAATAATTAAAAAAAATTCGCTATTCATAACATAATTTTTGCTAATGAAAATCAAACATCAACAGTTATGAGGGAAAACGTTTAATTGACCTAAAAAATAAACAAAATGAAGACAGTAATGTTTGCCAAAATAATATTCTAAATAATTGCATCAATTTTAATCCAAAAACATGTTTAGTCAACCACCCACGGTAATTAACCTCTATAGTTTGCGTTTTTAAATGATCTCATATCATAAATAACAAGATTGATTATTCGGATAATAATTAAATTTTATCGAAACACTGATCGATAAATTCGATAACGAAATACACTACAGCATAGATAGTTCCTTGCTGCTTAAAATTACGATGACTAACACAGAGCATGGAAACTGAAATCAAGTTTTCAATGGAGAATCTAAATTGAATCAGTTCTATTCTGGTGGAATAGAATTGATTCAATTCTATTTCGGAGGTATACCAAAGACAAGTGAGTGTCAGTGGTTTGTTTTTATTATACATTATGACGATTTTAACAATCCATATTTTTATGGTAAATTAGACAATCATTCAATTTTTATTTAATTTTTATCTTTAAGTAAAAGTCACTTTTTTAAGAAAAACCATAATTTTGTTTTATACAAAAAAAAAAATCACTGTATTCATTTTGCGTTATTTACAGATTTAAGGTATAAAAATCTTTGATACACACATATCTACCAAATAAAAAAAAAGTATTCTGAACAAGTATTATACTCTTTCAAATGTTATCGATATAAGTTTCTCCTATTTTAATTTCTCTCATTAGTTTTGATTCCCTACACCACCGAAGATGGTTGGGATATTATGTATGTGTACTGATGTTTGTAACATGCAGAAAAAATGGTGTTACATCCACCTTTAAGTATATCGAATGGTATACTTAATCGCGTGTAATCAGAATCAATTTTTAAGTCGATTAAACGATGTCTGTCACTCCGTCTGTCATGTAAACGTTGTGAACAAGTAGCAATTTTTGAAATATCTTGATGAAATTTAATAAACACAAACACAAAGGAATTTTAACTATATGTGGCACAAGTAAGTTTAAAATATTCTAAAAAGATGTATGAGATTTGGTCCATTATTTCTCATCGATCCCATACAAACCCCCTCCCAAAAACCATTCTTAAGCCAAAAAATTCACATGTATAATCGAAGTGCAAAATTATACGAGGATCAGTTCATAGATTCTTGTAGCCCCCAAATAAGCCCCCTAGAAAAAATAATTTTAAAACGTATAAAATTAACATAGATGTTAGTGTCACAATAATGTACGTACACATAAGAATAAATGAGAAAAATCAAATTATACATGGGTTGTTCGTTATTTTTCGTAACTACCACACTTAACCGAAGCTGTGTTGTAGGGTATAAGTTAGTTGGGGTGGACAGACCATACACTCTTATTCGTTTTTAATAATGTTTAAACAAAATTTGTTATATCGTTATATAATGTTTTTAATGAGAAAAGTATGTCCGTTCCTTAAATCACGAATTCACTAAACTAAGTATTCGTTAAACCGGGAAATCACTGTATTACAATTTTTGTGAAAATAGAAATTAATTTTTGTTATCACTTCTTGATTATAGGCTTATTATAATATAGTAAATACAAGATTTCTAAGGTTTCGCATAGCACTGATATGTGTTAAGATTTTTTCGATCTCCCTCCTTACTGTGTTAAATAAATTACACACATTTGATCAACTTACGAAAATCAATTCATAATATTTATTCCAAAGATTTTTGCAATTGTTGGATTAAATTTCTTTAACATAAAAATATATATTAAATTAAAAGAAAGCAAAATATAATTTACCATTAAATTAAATAAATAAAATTTTAATATTCTTATGTAGTAAATTTAACAATAACAAAACCATTAATAAATTTTCTTATGAATATTTGACTGTTAAATTGAAAACATTAAAATGGAGTTTAAATAAAGACTAAAATAAAATAAAACTAACTTTTGTTTCCATTTTCAAACAAAATAAACTTTATGTACACATATACACATACATACACACATACATATATTACACAGCATTTATACAATCTTCCACTTAAATACCCAAAAGCTTTAAAAAGTTTTTCTTTCTTTTAGCAGATATTGAAATTGTATGCCAAAGAACAATACCACAAATTAGACTTCTGGGAAACATTAGAAGATAGACACAAATATTACAATGAAATACTATAGTTTTAGCAATTGTTATGGGGGATCGGATATTCTATTATAATATAAAATTTATTTTCTTATTTTATGCACAATAATTAAGATTAATTTAGAAAATCTTAACAAAACAAACTTTAAAATCAAATTTCATAAATTTAAAGAGAAAAATTTTACTAATTGAATGTTCCTTGTTGAATTCTTAAATGGATATGAAAATATATTAAAGTTTAAATTATTCGTGAGAAGAACTGGAAATTTTTGAATGACATTGAAAGTAAATAATATCTTCCGAATCGGTAGCCGTAGAAAAATTATATGTTGCAAGAATTTGACTAAAAATTAAAATTTTTAATGAAAAATATAATTTTTATTTAAAAATTTAATTTTTATACTATAAAATTAAATTTTTAGTGAAAAGTTGAAGTTTAAGTGGCAAATTGAAAAAAATATTAGTTCTAGAAAAATTGAATTTTCAGATTTCAAATTTATTACCTTTTCGAAAATATTCGCTTTGAGTGAAAATGGATTTTAAATTTTTTTTTTTTTTTTTTTTTTTTTTTTTTTTTGTAAAAAATTAAATTTTAAGTGAAAAATTAAATTTCTTAGTGAAAGATTAAATTTTTAGAAAAAAAAATTTTAGTAAAAAATAAAATAATTCGTGAAAAATTAAATTTTTGGTGAAAAATTTAATTTTTGGTGAAAAAATTTAAATTTTTAGTGAAAAAAATTAAATTCAGTGAATAATTAAATTTTTAGTGAAAATTAAATTTTTAGTGAAAATTAAATTTTTAGTGAAAATTAAATTTTTAGTGAAAAATTAAATTTTTAGTGAAAAATTAAATTTTTAGTGAAAAATTAAATTTTTAGTGAAAAATTAAATTTTTAGTGAAAAATTAAATTTTTAGTGAAAAATTAAATTTTTTAGTGAAAAATTAAATTTTTAGTGAAAAATTAAATTTTTAGTGAAAAATTAAATTTTTAGTGAAAAATTAAATTTTTAGTGAAAAATTAAATTTTTAGTGAAAAATTAAATTTTTAGTGAAAAATTAAATTTTTAGTGAAAATTTAAATTTTTAGTGAAAAATTAAATTTTTAGTGAAAAATTAAATTTTTAGTGAAAAATTAAATTTTTAGTAAAAAATTAAATTTTTAGTAAAAAATTAAATTTTTAGTGAAAAATTAAATTTTTAGTAAAAAATTGAGTGAAAAATAAAATTTTTAGTAAAAAATTAAAATTGAGTGAAAAATAAAATTTTTAGTAAAAAATTAAAATTTTGTGAAAATTAAATTTATTGAACAATTTAATTTTTAAAAAATTAAAATTTTTAGTGAAAAATTTAATTTTTAGTGAAAAGCTGAATTTTTAGAGAAATATTAAATTTGTAATGTAATATTGAACTTTTAGAAAAAAATGTAAATCTTAATGAAAAAAATTTATTTTTAATCAAAAACTTAATCTTCATTAAAAAATGTATTTAATTGAGAAAAATTTTATTTTCAGTTATAAAAATTTGTTTGTGAAAATTTGTTTTTTAATGTAATTTTAGTAAAAATTTAAAATTTTTAGTGAAAAGTTTTTAGTGAAAAATTTAATTTTTAAATTAAAAATTGAATTTTGTGTAAAAGTAAAATTTTTAGTGAAAAATTTTGGTAAAAAGTGAAAAATTGGTAAAAATTTTAATTTTTAGTAAAAAAGAAATTGTTTAGTGAAAAATAAATTGTTTAGTGAAAAGTTAAATTTTTATTAAAAATGTTGAGTTTTTGGTGAAAATTTTAATCTTTTAGTGAAAATTTCTATTTTATTTATTTCAGCTGTCGAAAGACAGTCATCTTAATTATAATTCTCTAACTTGAATATGTTTCAAAGCAGTAGTTGATTTTATAGAATTGGCCAAACCGGATACGAAAAAATAAATTTGAGATTGAAAGGATAAAAGGGAAATTTTAACTCATTATTAGAGTTTAATATATATTTATTGTTACGTAAATTTATATTAAACTAATCCAAGGTGTTTTTTATTTGATTAAAATTATTAAAACTAATAAAAATATTAAAGGTTTAGTTATTTTTGGCTTTAGAAACATCATGTAAACTATTCCTTCTACCTAAACAAGGAACCTTAGAATTGCTTTTGACGCCATTAAGTATTCTTCCTTTTTTATATTTTTTTGGATATAAAAAGTCTTTATTCTCAATCATTAAAATACCTCTTCTGATTATGTAAATTCATTTCATCCCAGCTAAACTTTTAGAAAATTTTTGAAAATTGAGTTAAAAATTCATTTTCTTTAGGCATTTTCTCAAAAAAAAAATCGCATTAGTGTAATGGCTAGACAAATACAAACAGACTTGTGTGCCTTATACCATTGCAATTCATTTAAGAGGAGTATGTAAGATTTTTCATTTTTGCATTAATTAAATCTGTCTCATTACAATACGTCTAGATCTATGAAAAAGGGTTAATACTTAAGAATCTTCTCTTCACATAAGGACTAAGATCAAAAAATTCTACACATGTTTTTATACAAAGTTTTAAGAGTTATTTGTCTTTTTTTCAAACAAGTGAACAAATGAAATGATAGAAAATCTAGTTCAGTAGAAGGAATTGTCCAAATGATTTTTCTAAAGCCAAAATATAAAAAGTATTTTCCAAATAGCTCACAAGACATCCGGTCTTAGCTAGTCTGGCTAGCTTAGTGCTCGGAATATTTTGTAAAACGAATACAAGTTTGAAAACATACAATGATCAAAAAGTTCCTAACAAAAAATTTAGAGGTCAAGATTTAAAAAAAATACTATTGCTGCGTAATGGATGAAGAAAAGTATGTTCTGGCAGATTATTCGCAAGTTCCTGATCAAAAACGAAAAGTTTAAAGCTCAAAAGTAGTTAGAATTTTCCAGAAATTTATTTGAATGCAGATGCGGCAAAAAAGCCAGTAATTTGTTTCAACGGGCTCCAAAACACGGAAATTTATATCAAGGAATGGTGTCCCCTTATTTTTGGTCTGACGTGATAAACAAGCTCTTGAGTCGTCCAATAACAATAATGGGCTCTTGTTAAAAGAGAAAAAAGGTGTGGTAGATTTAAATAGAGATGTACTACCTGTTCTAGGAAAATGACAGAAGACACTATTAAAACCTAATGAAGAGTTCCGAAAAATTAGAAATATTTCATCACAAGTGATTAAAACTTAAAAATATTTTTTGTAAATAAAATAAAATAAAACGCGAGTTAAGCGATTTCGTTTTTATTAACATATATGTATGTCAAGAATTTTTCGATCTCACTCTTTTTTTATTTGTTATAAAAAAGGCTGTATTTTCAGTCATTAAAATATCTTTTCTAATTATGTAAATTAATTTCAGTTGAACTCAACTTTTCGAACATTCAAAACTCTGCTAAAAATTCAAAAATATTCTTTCGTCTTTTCCAAAAAAATCACAATAGCGTAATGACTAGATAAATGCAAATAGATTTATATGCCCTACACCACTGCAATTAATACAATGGGAGTATGTAAGGTTTAATTCTCATCTTCGAGCATTATGGAATAATAAATTAAGAACCATTTTTTTGGTTTATTGATTATATAATATGAATATATCTATATAAACGAGTACTCCGTTATCTTTCATCCTAGAGTCCTTAAGACTTATGTTATTATTAGAAATTTTTTATTACCTTTTGATGAAGAGTACCTTAAATTCGATTCTGCCCAATTAAACGTTTTCTCTTGTTTATAAATTTCTCTGGTATTTGTATCACTATCAACGTCATTTTGTTAATTACTTACACAAAGTCATGCCATGATATTGCATTATTTACGAGTTACCTTAAGAAGGAGAAAACAAAAGCTCAAACTTGGAATGTTAAAAATAATTAGTTTTACCTTTTTTCTTTCCTTTCTTCTACTTTTTCTTTTAGTCCAATAGTAAATTAGCATAAGACGTTTAAAAGTGTATCGAATGGAACGAGTAAAACTCTTTACATTTCTAAGATACAATTTTAACAGAAGAAACATTGTTGATACTAAAAAAATTATGTTCAAACCTTTGAGGGAATTTTAACAGCTGATTCTGAAATTTAATTAAATGTTTTCTTAAGAAATAAGAAAGTCATTAAAATCTACACCACCAAAGGGGGAGAGGGTATTATGCGTTTGTGCAGATGTTTGTGGAGGGCAGAAAAAGATTCCTGCAACCAATTTTAAGTATGGAGTTCGACTCTGTATCACTTCCTTAGTCGATTTAACCTTGTCACTGTGTCCGTCTAGTTGGCGGTCCATGTAAAACTTGTTGGCAAAGAACAGGTCGCAGTTTTGAAGATGTCTTAATGAAATTTGTCACGTAATATTATTTTGACCCAAAGACGATGCCCAAAAGAATTGGTTATAATCAGTCTATTATTTCATATAGGGCCCATACAAATGTCCCAGTGGAATAGTGTTTTAAGTCCATAAAATTCCCGAATATTAAACGATTTAATCTAGATTTTGCGAAAATAAGTCTTAAACATTCTTAAACGATCCAGTAAATTATATGAAAATTAGTCCATTATTTCTCAACCACCCTTCCAAATATTACTTTGAAGCTCATAAATCGCACAATTATGTAGGTATTATAAAAAATATGTAATTAAATTAAAAATATATAAATAACAGCTGTGCAAAATTATACAAGGACCGTTCCATAATTTTTTCTAATATAACCCTCTAAAAAAATCCTATAAAACACATAAATTTCACATCAATATAAGTATCAAATATTTAATGCACACTGTAGCATAGAAACGAAAAGCAAATTATACGAGGGTCGTTCATAGATTTTTCGTAGCAGCCATTTACAACCAACATTGTGGTATAGATAATTACATATTTGGGCCGGATCGACCATAATATTTTTACTTGTTTTTATAATAAAAATTTATTTGAGATGAATTTTGTTTCTTATTTTTTCAAGATAATTAAAAGTCCAGGTAGAATAACATTAACAGGCTCATAGTTAAGTAAATATTTTTATTTTCATAATAGTGAAGTAGGATTGATAAAATCAGTCAACTATTTTAGATAGATAAACTTATATAAGATAAACTTAAAACATTTTAATGTTTCATTAGTAAAAACAAAAAATGTTAAATTAATATAAAATAATATTGATTTAATTATACAAATTTTACCACTTTCTTTTTATAAACACTGGCGCAAATGGGGATTAAGAGCATTAAAAAAATGTTACTTCGAATGTGACACCAAGAATTTATTATCTTTTCAAATTGCTTTTTAATTATCGTAAAAGTTTTCTATATAAAATCAGCAATATCAAAGTTATGTGTCGATAACTGACGGACGCTTAGAGTTAAGACTTTCTTAGATATGTTAATAAAAATATTTTGAATTTTAAATATTTAGTTATAACTAACAGTTGCATATATATAATTCATAATGTTACCAAAAAAATCTATTTAACATACTTTATGCCTGTAATAAGAAACCCACCATTTGGTCTAAGATATTATAATGTCGATCATGCTTTACTATTAATCTTTCAGTTGCTATACACAGAATGGTATTTCCGTACAGACACATTTAAAGTCACATTTCCACAACCAATTTTATTTACAATTTATTGAACGGATTATTGCATTGAATACATCTTGCAAAATACTTACTGTTTCGGAAGAAATAAGTTTATTCATAACAAAAGAAAAATAATGTCAAACAGTTTATGACATTTTAAAAACACAAACCCCCATTAAATATTTTTAACTTTTATGATTCCTTGTACAACATATTATTCATGTTAAACATAACGAATAATTAAAAACAACTTTCATTTATTTAGTTCTTTCATTAAGTTTTGTTAGAAAACAAGAGAGATTTACTCCATATGCTATTGTTCAAGTCCTTTCCATTGTTTTTATACCCTACACCATTATGAGTTTGTGCTCATGTTTGTAATGGGCAGTTTACTGTTCGCCTATTAATCATTTTCTGAGTCGATTTAAATTATGTCCATTTGTCTTTCCGGCTGTTTGTCTGTTCGACTGGCAATCTATGTAAACGTGTAAGTGTCCTTGAGATAATTCGATGAAATTTGATACATATTATTCTATTGGTCTCCCTTACAAATATTCTTCCTGGAATTATATTTTAAATGCATAAAGTCCTGAATAAAAAGCATAGAGTCTAAATATGCGATCATCGGTCTATTATTTCTCATAAGTCCCATACAAACCCCTATACCACATATCACTTTGAAAGACATAAATATGATATAAACGTTGGTATTTTAAAAATAACTGGTCAAATTAAGATAAATATAACGAAAAATCATTATGAAAAATTATATGAGGGCTGGACTCTAACCTCCTCCAGCTCTCGTATAACCCTCCAGCGAGATTAATTTTAAATCACATAAATTTCATATAAATGTTAGTGACGTAATGCACAGTTAAAAATAAATCAGCAAATTAAATTATACGAATGTTGTTCATTAATATTCGTAACTAATATTTATAACCAAGATTGTGGTGTAGGGTATTATAAAGTCGATCTTCATCAACTATAACATCCTTGTTTTTTGTCATCTTTTGATTTTATACAATTTGTCATAACTTTATTTAAGTCATGTTGTTTCTGAATTCTCTAAAGAGCACAAGGAAAAAAAAGGAACCACAAAAATACTTTTTGAAGGATTTTCCTTTTGGGAAAACAAATAACAAAACAAAAACTACTAAAAATTATTAAGTAAAAATTATGTTACTACAAAACTTTCAAATTTAAAAAGAAGAAGGAAACACAATGAAAATGCAATATTATATTTTACGAATAACGGTATGAATGAAAAGAATTTTGTCATATACGAAATAATCAATACTGCCTCTACATGGAAGTTGTTATATAATCTTGACTGAGAGTGATACATAAGTAGATGAAATATGTAGATAAAAAAAATAAACAGCATAAGATTTGAATACCACAGAAGAATGGTTATGCCTTAATAATATTATGGTTACGCCCTTAATATATATTAATGATATAAATATATTCATCATATTAACCATATTATTATTGTAGAAAAATAATAGTTTTATTTGTTGAACCAAATTTTTGTTATGTATTTAAAACAAAACTCGGTTAAATGTTAACATTGGAGATTGTTGATTTTTGTAGAATCTGAATTTAAATTTATAATTTTAATAGTTGATATGACCAACTTTATGATATATTGGGTTTCCAAATCATATCGTATTTTTGAAATTAGTAAAGCACTCAGAAATATCAAATTTATTTTCATTTAAATTATTAATTTCACCTTTGTAGGCTTATTAACGTAATTGTTAGTGAGATACTTTAAAAAAGTTACCAGTAGGATAGGATATTGTAAAGATTGCAAACGTGGCTATTGTGTGGCACAATATGCATTAATCGGTCCTATCTCAATAAATATGATAGAACCTCGTGGTTTTTAAACATAATAATCTTGATCAAATTTGCGAAAGTGGAAATAAGAAAGTTTATTTTTGTTAAAAAAACTAAGTTAAAATGTCTCGTCCTGAAAAGGTAGTTATGGCAACCTTTTAAAAGATCTTTAGATATTCGACAAATAATATACGTATTGGAAGTATCCCAAAAATTCTCCCCTTGACCTTATTCGTTCGTCACTTTTCCAAAAATACATTTAAATTCCATAGTTGTTGGGATACTTTTATGTGATTTCCTTAAGGCTATTTTATCTTCATACTTTGTAGATCTCTGTTTATCTGTTAATTTACCACATTTTTATACCCCTTTTTTGAGCTCTTCAATTTCCTTTTGACAAAAGCTCAATACCTCTGCACAGGTCTTTGCTACCGATATTTTGGAGAATTAGTCTCTCTTGGCAAACACACCACATTATTATCCTTGCAACACACAAGGATTTGTTAACATTGTAACAGCATACAATTTTAATAGGTTTCATGACAAGTAATAAAATTTTAAAACTTCTTTGGAGACCCTTCCATTAACGTCTTTTCAAAGTTTTCTGTCACTCTACTCGGACAGTTAAACGATCTGCGTTTGAAATCCACCACAAATTTCTAACCTTTTTTGAGCTCTTCAATGACTCTCCACTGGCCTTTGTTCAGGACGGTTTGGAGAATTTGCCTCCCATTGTACAAATACAATATTATTGTTCTTGTTCTTCTCAAGGAATTGTTTATCATGGTGACAGGATACCAATCCATGTCAAATATAATTGAACACGTTACTATTAGTTTACAAATAATGCTGTTTTGCAAATAATACAAGGCAGACTATATTATTTGTAAACAATATGTCAAATTATACCAGATCGGTACAATATTTCTCAAAGGTCCCATAAAACATTCTTCAAAATATCTTTATGAAATTCATAAATCGCACATTTTCGTATAAAAACATTATTTTAAATATAATAATATATTTATTTTAAATATAATAATATATTTAAAAGTTTATATTTATATATAATATATAAATATAAACTTTGTGAGAAATTATACGAGTACCAGTTTATATATATTTTTTTTTTTTGTAACTTCCATATAACCCTCCACTAAAAACAAATCCTTTTTATACCCTCCACTGCCACAAGTGGTGAAGAGGATATATTAACTTTTTCATTCAGTGTGTAAAGCTTAATAGTAATCTTCTCAGACCCCATTGTATATATATTCCTGCATAAAGTCAAAATCTGAGTCGTCTTAACTATGGCCGTCTGTCCAGCTCACATCCACAATAATTGAAAGAGCTCAATGAAATTTGGTATGAGTAAGTTTCTTGTTTTGAACCAGCAAACTCGACTTAGTATATTAAAAGATATAGACCGATATCTAAATAAACTTCTGAGATCAAGCAACAATTTTCGTAAAATTATTAAAGAAAATCTACAAATAAATTTCCATTCCAAAAATTATAAAAATTAGTATGACTCTTTAAGTGTACTGTATTATATATATTTAAGGAAAACTTATATATAAATGTGGATATGTACTTAATACTTTCAAGAATATCAACACATATCAATTTTTTGATACAAAATTGAAAATCATTTATGAAATTATATAGCATAAGTAAACTTTAAAGTTTATATATATTTTATTTAACAAATTGTACATTTTAAATAAAGTAAATGTAAATTAATAATATTACAGTTACTTATAATATTTTCAAATATTTATATAACAAAAAATAATATTTTCTTTTAATATCGTAACGAACTAAACTTATATAAACATACATACATTGTTTGTATATAACCCAACAAATATTGAATTATATACATATATACATATGTATTTAGATAAATATAAAACTTAAATAGATAAATAGTAGATATTATGACATCATTATTATCAACGCCTTAAGAAATATTATATAAAACTATATATGTATCTTTATCCGGAATTTAAATAAAGTATTCTAAAGAAAAACATATACATACAAATATATGAACATTTTCACATATATTTTGATACATTTGTGAAATTAATGTTATTCATAAAATTCGAAGATAAAACAATAATATATACATACTAATAATCGAAAAAGAATTGAATAAATAATAAAAAATGAAAAGTTTACATTGAAGTTGAATAATAAAAATTCTACTCAATGAGTGAGATCGGCCAGTTTTTATATGTTAATAAAAACGAAACTACTTTACTTACAATTCTTATTTATTTATCTGATTTAACTTATTAATACAATTAAAAATTAATACATATTTTAGTTGAATAACTAGATGATGAACCTTTTTCGGCAACTCTAACATAAACTTCATAATAGTGCTCTTTGTGACAAATCTACCACACATTTGGACACCTATTTGTGCTCTTCAATTTCCTTTTAATCATATCCTAATATCTCTCAACTAGCTTTAGCTCCGGCCAGTTTGGAGGACTTGCTCCTATTGGTACAAGAATTACATTAATGTTCCTGTATTAATTAGGGACTTGTTTACCATAATGGTGGGACGCCAAGTCAGGCCATAAGTAAGTGGAC
Organism: Cochliomyia hominivorax; assembly: GCA_004302925.2. Taxonomy (NCBI): domain Eukaryota; kingdom Metazoa; phylum Arthropoda; class Insecta; order Diptera; family Calliphoridae; genus Cochliomyia; species Cochliomyia hominivorax. The sequence continues at coordinate 23,536,376 of PYHX02000467.1, read as the reverse complement.
ACATTATAAAATCTTATTGATGGAAGCTGCCTTTTTTCAATTCCCCTCACGTAAATTTCGGCATGTATACAACCTTTTGTAACTTTTGCTATATCCGCATATTGCTTATTCTACCAAGAACTGTTTTGGATATTTTAACTGCTGAATCTGGATGATAAAGTTTACTTTACAATTCCCTCAAGCATCGGTAAGTTGCCCTCAGAACATCAGCAAGATGCTCCTAGAACATAGATTTGACTTAAATTTCCGTGCTCAGTTTTTGGTCTCTAAATTTTTAGCAGTGTTTTGGGCATTGTATGTTTTTAAAATTGCATTAGATTTGATTTTAGGTACTCAAGAACCTAACCGGCTTCCTTTCCTACCGGATATGTTGAGAGCTCTCTTGAAAATATTTTGGGATTTTTTACCGTTTTAGAAAATTTATGTTTACCATTCGTTTTATCTGAAACAGGTTTTCTATTAACAGATTAGGTCTGCCTAGACTATTTTATAATATTAGAAATTGTTTGAGGGTAGATCTTTGAGTGCTTAGAAAACTTTTTGTGAGACCAAGTTTCAATTTCAGTTTTCATTTTAAAATCAGTAATAGTGAATTCCTGAGATATAAGATTAGAAAATAAAAGGGAATGGGTACGAATCCCACCTTTATTGAACATTTGGTGCTCACAAAAAAAGTTTTCAATTTTTCCAAACGATTTGATAGGATCTTGATGGTACCGAACGAATTCGTTTGGCTAAATATACGGTTGCAGTTACCAATCTTCTTCTCTGTATATAATTCTATTTGGATCTCATATTTTGTTAGGCACTGTATACAGTAATATTTTATTTGTCCACAATATACGATGTTCATAATTTAGTTGTTATTTTTGTTTTATTTATTTGTTGGTTTTGTTAACAAAAGACAATTTGTTTTTTGGTGAATATTTTCTATTGTCAGTTAAAACAAATGAAAAATAATCAACATTTATTAGTTTTTATACAAATTTGAAGAATGAAATTTTTTTTTTTTATAAATCTAATGAAATATATTTTTTCAAAAAATACATACATTTAAAACATATACATATATAGTCTTCACTTTTCTATGTATAGGAAACAGATTTAAATTGGTGAAAGAATTTTGTTGAAAAGAAAACAAAAACAAGTAAAAATGTTATAGTTGGTCAAGTCCGACTATATAATACCTTACACTACATTATTAGTTGTAAGTGATGGCACATGAAAAATTTAAGAACGGCCCTCGTATAATTGTTTTTCTTATTTATGCTTATAAGTGCAATGGATTATTATGATACAAATATTTATGTGAAATTTATGAACTTTAAAAGGATTTTTTTCTGGAGAATTATATGGGTGTTAAAACAATAATGGACCAACCCTCGTATAATTTTGCACAGCGGTTTTGGTTTATATTAATCTAAATTTTTCTACAAATTTTTAAAAGTCCCATTTGTACGTGCAATTTATGAATTTGAAAGTGATATTTGGGTGGATGATTGTGTGGGGCCTCGTATAATTTGGCACATCATTTTATCATAAGACTTATTTTCGCAAAATTTATATTTTGGAATTTTATAGACATTCCGGGAGGATATTTATATGGGGCCCATATGAAATAATAAATTTCAATAGGAATTGGCTTTGAATCAAATAAATGATACGTGCTATGTCGAAAAGTCGGGATTATGAGTCGAAAAGTATACTTACAAGTGGTGGTAGAACAAAATTTTTCTGCCCGTTACAAACATTTGCACTAAGGCATTATTCTCTCACCATCTATGGTGGTGTAGTGTATAAAAGTCATAAATTCAAAAATTATTTTAATAACTTTACTCCTTAAAAGATTTAAAATATTTCACTTTTATTTCTTGCAAAGATTAAAATTTCACTGAAACACATCATGTTGCCACATTAACCAAACTATTTAATTTTTAATCTTAAACATATTTTTGCCCACTTTCTCTGAACATCTCAACACAAGAATGTTACATTATTTATTTATACTCCGTTATACTTGATTTACCATCAAAAGTATCTGCTAATTTAAAAACCACTAAAACTTGTGCTTTTTACGTTGTTTACAAGTTTACAAGATTTTTGCTAAAGTTATATTTATTTACAAAAAAACTCGTTGATACTTTCTGTTTAGAAGGATGTTTTCCTACTTCATGCAACTATTCCAAAGTTTGGTTTACAGAGTGAAAAAACCCTGTCTTTATGAATTCCTCATGCATGTAATAAAGTTTATTTTCATTTCCATAACCGTGTTAAGTTTATATTTATTTTTACACGTTTCTTTTTCTCTTGTGAAGTATGAAATGTTTGTAAAATAATTTTTTTATTTAAAATCAGTGAGCTTGACTTCAATTACGAACATAGATATAAAACTGCTATATTATAGTTGTTACTATAAGTTTCTCAAATTAATAATATTATCCGGTTTTGACATAAAGAATGAACCAATACTATTTCTGATATTTTGTTTTGAAGAGAATGTAAAGTATTCTGAACGAATAAGTTACATCCCCTCGGATAGGTTTTGGATACTTGAAATTCACATGTCAAATTTATATAATAATGATATATATACTTTAGAGAACATAAATCTCAAAAAAATATTTGTATTATATTAATATTTTAAGAGGATGGGTTCATGACTTCCTATAGACACATCCGAAATAAGCTTAAATCTCTCATTATGTTATTCATGTGAAATTATTGTAAATAAAGAGTGAGATCGAAAAATTCTCAACACACATATGAGTAAATAAAATGAAACTATTAAATTTACTGTTTCATTTTTTATTTGATTGAAATTGTGATTTTAATTTTGATTTAAAAATATTATAGCCGGTGAAGCCCGATTAAGTGTGATTAAGAGTGAAGTATATTACTACGATACTAAAATTTATGTGAAATTTGTGCATTTGAAAAGAACTTTTTTCTAGGGGTTATATCGGATCTAGAAGAAATGATAAAGTAACCCGTATCATCGATTTTAGATTGTATTTATACTAATTTGACCAGTTGTTATTACAATACCAACATATATAAGAGATTTATGCCCTACAGGGTGATATTTGGAAGAGAACTTGTATTGGAGCTACACTGAACAGAAAAGGTATTTAGTACAACGAAAAAGAGTGTAGATTGAAGAATAAGTAACAACCATATTTTTATTCATCATAACGAAAATTTTTGTTAATTTTTCGTAAATTCTTAAAATTGACGAAAATTTTTCAATTCGTTAATCATAAATAGAAATGGAATTGAATCATTATTATTCAATTTGAATAATATATTATTCAAATTAACAAAAATAAATTCCTTATATTTTACCTCTTTGTTGATCAACTGATATTCTTTATGAAAAATATTCCTGTAATTTCATTTTATATGAGAGAGAAAATATACAAAATTATTTCGCTTGTTTGAGGAAAAAAATTAAATAAACAACTTTTTTCAAATGAACTTCATTTAAGTACATAGAATTGAATAAATTTGTCTGCTATTTTACTTACGATGCGTTACTGCTGTTTTCAATAAATATATGTTGATATAACATAATTTATTCAATTTGACATCTTTTACTAACAAATTTTCGATGACTGCAGTTATAGCTCTTTTTGAAATGCTTTAAATTTTTTGATTTTAGAAACATTCCAGGTTCAACTAGGTTTTCTATTCCGGTAATATTTTATAACATCGGAAGCAGTTTCATGGCAGACCTTTAAATGCTTGACTAACATTTCATTAGACTTAATTGAGTTTCCTGATCATTCATTTTAATTTGATTGAAAATATATTCATTTGTCTGACAACTGACAAATTTTGCAAAGGTAACGTGATCAAACAAAAAGTAATCAAATAATACTTTCTAAAAGTTTTAAAGAAAAACTTCTGTAAAAACTTCGTAGATCTCACTCCTTAACTAATAATAAAAAAGATTATAAAATAAAATTCTACGGTTTATAATTTGTTTTATTTTAAACATTCTCTTCAGCAAAAATGTTATATCAATATTTAAAGATTTTAATATTTTAAAATTATTTTTCCTAAGAGACCCAAATGTTGCCACAGTTGTTCACATGTATAAAAAAGATTTATTATCTAAATAAAATATTGTATTAAGCATAAACCGATGAAAGAATATAAATAATCATACATTTATATTTTATACATTGATTTCAAAAATAATTATAATATCAAAAAATATATATTTTAATTTTCATATCTTATAAAATAGATTTTCGGAATATTTATAAATAATATTCAAAACAAATAATAATGATAAATAAAACAATTTAAGTGTGAATATTAACACTTTTACACAAATTTCATGACTTTAGTAAAGAAGAAGATTGAAAAGAAGTTGAAAAAACTCATTGGTCATAAACAATTAGCACAAATATCATAAGTACAAGTTTTCGGATTATGGCAAAAGAAATTTAGTGAGATCAAAAAATTCTTAACATGCCTTATGTTAATAAAAACAAAACCACTACTCTTGCAGTTTTAATTTTTTATTTGATTACAGTGCTTTCTGCCAATTTTCTTGAACGGTAGACTTCTTCTGCCTCAAAGGCAAATTACTTTCTATAACATAATCCTCAGCGATATAAAATTTTTTATCAGGAACATACTTTTCATCATTCATTACGCAGCACGAACATTTTTTAGAAAACTTTGCTTCAACTTCCGTGCTCTGTTTTCGGTCTCAAATTTTTAGCAACGTTTCTGTCAGATAGTCCGAACACTGTTTAGTGTTAGTTAAGTGTTTTTGTTTTTTATTAAAAATTTTCCAATCTCTGCCTCATTGTGCATACAGACTTATATTATTAATTAATCTGAAGGAATGGAAAACGTAATGTCTAATTCATGTTTTTGGAAATTTAATTAAAGTATTTTTATATTAAAAATATATTGTGAGATTTTTCGTATGGTATGAACTAAATGGGACTTAAAATTTATCTACATACAGACACACAGGCGAAGGATATTTAGAATCTTTAGGAACTATATCTTACGCTCTCATGAAATATTATTTATACTCTCTTAATATTTGTAGTGGTGGAAATTACATATAATGTTTTAAGAACAATTCAATATACTTCAAAATTGACGTTTATATTAAGTTGGAATTATATATATAGAAAAAATCTTCATTTGCAAAAAGATACAAAATATGCATGTATATATAAATTTTTCAAGAAATCCCACTCAAACCAAAAATGTATTACAAAAAATTAACAACATTGACATGATTTTTGCATCCATCTTCATATGTGTATAAATTTACAAACATATAAAAATCTAATAAAAGACTGTCACATAGTATCTGAACGATACTCAAATCATGCACGTTTTTTTAACAATTTATGTTTCTTCTTATTCATAAAAAATACATATCATAGGATGATTTAAAATTATGGTAAACGGAAAATTTCAAAATTTTAAATTTTACATTTAATAACAATTTTAGTCAAATTGAAAAGTTTTGAAAAAAAATCGAAATTTTGTAAACTATTTATTTTCCATTAATATAATATGCCCCTACTATCCAATTATACCCTATACCATCACAGGTGTATTATGAGTTTGTGTAGATATTTGTCGCGTGCAGAAATAACAGTCTAACTACCGCTTTTTAGTATATTGTTCGATTCAGAATAACTTCCTGAGTCGATTCTATTTGGCAAGCTTTCAATGTAAAGTTTGTTCGCATATACAGGTCGCAATTTTGGAACTGATTTCAACCAGGGACGATGCCTGTTGAAATTGGTTTGAATTGGTCCATTATTTCATATAGGCCCTATACAAATGTCCCCTCGATTTGGGATTTCTGGCGCATAAAATTCTTATATATAAAACGAATTTGCAAAAGTTAGTTCTATTATACGCATTTGTACAAGGAAGGGTCCATTATATCTCATAGGTACCATATAATCACCCTTTCAAATCTCACTTTAAAATGCATAAATCTCTCATATACGTGGGTGTTGTTGTAATTATATTTGGCCAAATTAATGTATGTTAACAAAAACCGCTTAAATTTCATATAAATGTTAGTTTGGTTACAATCTATTGCATACTTAAGCATAATGGATAAAAGCAAATTTTACAAGAGACGATCAGTCATATCAACCAACAATGTAGTGTAGGGTATTACATAGTCAGCTTGATCGACTATAAAATTTTTACTTGTTATTTTTACTTTGGTGCGTATCTGTTTGCATAACTAACAGTAAAAATATTTGCAAAAGATTTTTGAGGACAAAAACAAAATGCAGATTTTGTGTAAATTTTCAATTACTGTTGAAAATATGTGACAAAATTGAAATTTAATTTCAAAAAATTCATTTAATAAAAAATTCATACATGTGTTACAAAATGGTACAAACATGACAATTGATTTCTAATAAAAAATTCTAATGGTAACAGAATTTTAACTTTTAAATTGTAAAATGTTTACTGAAAAAAGTCAATATTATATTAAGCATATGGTAGATTTTAAAATGCACTGTGGGATAGAATTCATTCGATTCGAAATAAATTTAAAGTACAAAAAATAATTCTTTTATTTTTTGATTAAAATTTTTTATAAGCTCAAAGCTCTAGTATGGATTGAAGTTAAAAAATATGAAAGACATTACAAAGATTAACTAACGGACAGAATGACAGACAAATAAAGTACGTTTTTACCGCTCTGCCCAAGTAGTTCTGAGTGATTTAATTTACTTAAATATGGGAAAGAATTTTCGAAAGGTAAAAGTAGTAAAATTGTTATTCTAAGCTGTGCCGAATCCTTATATCAAAACCAAAACCAAAAGGATATGTTTGTGACTTTTCCATTAACATTTTTATAATTATTTGAATCATTTTGCTCCACACTGTGGACACACTTTTTGTGCTCTTCAATTCACTTTTAAAAAGAGCGCAATATCTCTCATTGGACTTACCTTCAAGCAGCTTTAAAGATTTAACTCTCTTAATACAAATACCACATTATTATTGTACCACTCAATAGCTGGTTTACTATAATGAAATATTTTGGAAAATATTGACTGATTCCGAGTTCTAAAGTTTACGTCAATATTATCTTAAGCATCAGCAAAATAATTTAAATAGTTTTATGATTCCAGGTGTTCAACTTTGAGACCTTCTGGAGTGGAACCTATTGGCTTATAAAGTCCAAACTTAAAACTTATTCTCGACTAGAACTTGGCATTCCCTGAGTGACATTTCATGGAAATTAATCGTGTTCGGTAACTCCCATACAAATATTCCTCCCGGAATTGGGCTTTAAGATCATAAAAGTTCTTAATATAAAGCAATTTAATAGCAATTTAAATTTTTCATAAGTCTTAAAATGTTCTAAAACGATGTACTAAATATGCGAGGGTCGGTCAATAACTTCACATAAGTCCCATAAAAGCGCCTTCGAACATATAAATTCGACATAAATGTTAGTGTCACAAAAATATACTGCACAGTTAACAATAAATCAGAAAATCAATTCTACGAAGTTCGTTCATTAATTTTTCATAACCACTATTATACGGTATTACATAGTCCGGCTTCATCGACTGTAGCATTCTTACTTGTTTTAATTAAAATATTAAAAACTACATATGTGGCGTATGATTAATTTACAATTTTATTCATCATGTGCTTGTTGTTAATTTTTTCTCAATTTTCTTATACTTCTTTTCAACTCTCTGTTTCCTTCTCTAAATTATAACTTAATTCTTAATCTGGTGGTTTTAATCAAAAGTTCTTTATTTCATATTTTTCATTGAGTAAGAACTTAAGTATTTGTTAACTGATTTCATAAACCAAACAGTCATTCACATAAATGGCTTTTAATACTTGTTGTTAAACATACACGTGTCCTAACCATAACCAATACATTAAAATTTACTTCAAATCTTACATATGTATTCCCTGCAAAATATTTTTTGTTGCGGAATTGGCTCAGAAGAGTCTTCCAGAAATTGAAATACATTGCTGAAAATATCTTCAAAGTATAATAAAAATCATTTTTCGTCGGGAAAAGCTTTTCGTCCTCGAAGTGGATTCTAGATGACTCAAAAAAAATCACTTCCGAGAGTAACTTATAAGTCACTTCTATAAGTGATTTAAAATAGAGTTGTGGAAGAGTCAGAAGGCGATTCAAATCAAAATCACTTTTTAGGCACTTTCAGAAGTGTCTTAGAAGTGACTTCTAGAAGTGCTGTTACTTTACTTTTTTCCCAAAACAAAATGTGTACTTTTTTAATTAATATTTTTTACTTTAAAACTTATTCTATACATACTAAGAATGCTGTACTCGGCTGTGCTGAATCTTTAAAACCCTACACGACTAAAATTATGTAAAAATTAATATGAGTTGAAGATATTATACTTAAAAACTTATACGTTCATCAGCTTAAACGTCGATTGCGGAAAAAGGACCTTATAAAAACTGCAGTGAAATATGGCAACATAATCTAAAAACTTCCTACACATATTGGTTCCGAGCTACAGATTTAAAGACCTAATTTATTAAAAATAATCATGTAAAGGAAAAGAAAAGAGGGAGTTATAGCGAAATATAGACCGATTTGATCAGATAATAATTGTTATAATTTTATGTTCTCGTCCAGAATTAAAAAAAAATAATAAAAGATTTATTAACAATGTCCTTTTAATCCAGAAGAAGAATAATTTTAAATTTGGAGTATAAGTTTCTTTTTAACAATTTCTCGAAGACACTTCTGTATATAATGCGAGAAGATCCAGTTGCAATAAATAATGTATATTGATTCTGTAATTAGTGTAATATCTTCTGAATGATGCTTCTTTATATACTCCGAGAAGATTAATTATCAAAAGAACTTTGTCTTTGTAAATCATTTAAAATCTTCTGAACAACTTTTGGAAGACAGTCCCACATTTTGCTACGAGAATATCAAGTAGCAATAAGTAATATAATATATTTTTGTAAAAGCTGTAATATCTTCTGAATATCTTCTGAAAGATGTTTGTTGATATTCTATGCAAATATCAAGTAGTAATAGTTATATACTTTGTTTTTGTAAATTGTCTACTTTCATCTCATCAACTTCTGGAAGACACCACCATATGTAACGTCTTCTGAATATCTTCTGGAAGATAATTTTTATATACTCCGAGAAAATAAAATAGCAATAGTAATGTACTTTGTATTTCTAAATTGTCCTATCATGTGATGAACTGATGGCTTCCATATATACTACAAGAAGATGAAGTTGCAATATGTTATGTAATTTGTTTTTGTAAATCTGCAATCGTCTTCTCACAATCTTCCAGATGTAACTAAGAAGTGGCGTCCACAACAGTTTTAACTTCTAAATGTTTGGTGCGAATGTTTCATGTATGTATTTCATTATATTTGTATAACGTTAGTAAATGTCAAATAACATCATTTGTGGTGAAATCATGTGGTATTTTACCTTTTTTGTGTTCAATAACATTCGACTGAAAGATCCGATTTTATATCGACTTTTGAATTTGTAGTAATGTTACCATAGATTCAATTAAGATTAAAATGGTTTTGTTCAGAAATTTATAGTTATTGATAAAAGTTGATTATTAAAGAAAATATATATAAACGATATATAAAAGAAAATGAAAGGGATATTCTTTTACATGAAATTAATTCTTTGGAAAATTTTACATTATTTTATATCCCTATCGAGATTGAAATTAAATTATAAAAGTAGTGAAAAAAGGTAAAATAATAAAAAATTATAAAAATATATTCTCTTTAAATGTGTAACTTTGAAAGGGAATTTGCTTGATCCTGAATTTACTTAAATCAGATTGATTGCTGTTGTCTGCCGACATAGGTAAATGGACAAAGTGGTTACAGACTAATAACTTAAAAAGAGTTCATACGCGATTTACAGTAAAATATTAAAAAATCTGTGTTGCAGAATCGATTTTTCTAAAAATAGAAGTCCGAATGCACAATAAAGTTTTGAAAGTTTAAATATATATTGTAAATTTGATCTCTATAGAATAAAAATTTCATTCCCCTGGTTCTATGTGTTCAGTGATTTGTCCAAAAGAACAGAATGTGAGTGGTACCCCTCTATTCAACCAGTACGATACTTCGTACCCTGATTTGAGAAAGTAGTTGGCACCATAATACTTGGTATTTGCTTTGTATGAGGCGTAACTCTCGCCAAGGGCTTATTTACCATAGTCGGGCCAAAAATAAGTGGACACATTATTTATATAGCTCGTTTCAACAAGTAATTGGTATTTTTTGCCGCAACAGCATATTGCTTGACATACCAAGACATTTTTAGGCAATTTAATTGCTTTTGGGTGATAAACTTTTCTTTAAAATTCTCTCGAGCATTGGGAGCATACATTTTTTGAACAGGAAGTTGCAAAAAATCTGCCAGAATAGACGTTACTTCTTATTATATGTCAAATATATAACGTATACGCAACGGGTGCAACTTTGCAAGACAAGCAATATTTTTTTGAAAGTACATGAAAATCTATAAAATCTATGACAGTTAATCTCATATTCTCATTATCGCTAATATCACCAGAAATAAATGGAATTACAAAAGTATTTTTTTCTAATTATGTTATGTTTACAATTTGCCAACCCAACATTTTTTCTACAAAAGCAGATTTATATACTGTTTGCGTTTATTTTTAAATCTGTTCTTCCTACACAACTCCAATTTAAAATATTTTTATGAAGAAGTATATTAAAAATCATTACGAGAAGTGATAAATTTAACCGAATCTTACTGAGTCATCTAGTTAGTTTTATTTTTGGCTTATCACTTTTTTACAATGGTATTGAAGTAAATATAACTTATAATTCTCACTCTAACTTATAAACTTTAATTGAAAATTTTACGAAAGTTTTTCACCTGAACTAAGAGATTGCCAAGATATCGGTCTATGGAATTGAATATACTAAACATATTATGCTGGTTTAAAATAGGAAACTTCTCAGGACAATAGCAAATATCTAGGCCAAGTTTCATTGAGGTCTCTGAATTATTGTGGATTTGAGCGTGCCAACAACAGAAAGACAGACAGGCTGACATAGCTAAATCAACTCATATTTTGGTTTGATTCAAAAATATATATACATTATGGGGCCTGAGATGATTTCTTTCTTCTTACCATTTGTAGCGGTGGAGTGTATAATAAAACAAGGGACTTCTTAAAAATACTAAAAAATTAACTATGAACCTAAAAATCGGGTCAGAGCCAAAAAATATAGCCAAAAAAATATAAACAAAATTTTAAAGCAAACGTTTTAATTAAAATAGTTTTCTATAGGTATCTACGTTTGTTGAAATGTAATGTAAATGTGTGTAAAATAATATCATTAATACCACGCACATGCATGTGTTGGAGGGTATTTAAGATCCAGAACTGCTAAATATTCACTTTTTCTTTATTCTCAATATTCGATAACATGTTTCCATGTTTTTTGGTTAATTTTATGAATAAAACAATGCAAAGAGTTGGTAAATATTTCTTTGCTATGAATACGGTTCCATGAAAAAGAATAATACGACAAAGAAATCTTGTTAGTAAAAATGTGAAAATAAAATATTTTCCTGTATTTTACTCGTTTTCATTGTAAATGTTTCCGTTTTTTATTGTTGTGTGTAGATTTACATGGTTGAAACAAAAGATTGAATATACAAATCGGGAAATTTAAGTTTTAAAGTTGTATTTTAGGATGCCTGTTAGAGGGAAGAAGGGGTGAAAGATAAGAAAGAAATATTTCTTACCCACTTTTCTTTTGCATAAATAAAGTATATAGTGTATTAGGCAATTCCTAATACAGTGGACGTCTTATTACGAGTTTTCAATATTATTCAATATTATCCACTGAGTACTCTATAATATGAATAGCAGGGCATTTTTATTATTCGATAATATGAGTGTTGGATTTTTGTAAAATTTTTTTTTATTTACGTCTGAGTTTTATTACGTTTTTATATAACTTTTTCACAGTCATCAACGATTAAAAAAGTTATTGGGATGTTTCCTTATTTTTTTGTTTCTTTAATTGTAAAAATGTTGCAAGTAACGATGTAGAAAGAAGACAATTTCTTTACCAGAAAAATTGTATATGCAAGTAATAATCAAATATCGTTCGATAAATGCCAAATGTGGGCCGATATTGCTCAAATTAGTAACATATTTTCAAAACAGTTGAAAAATGGGTTCTACCAAATTTCAGTAGAATTGGTTCATATTTTAGAGTTTTTGAAGCTCTAAACCATATTCCGGGAAATAGTCAAATAATGACCGTAGTTCAACCTGGTTTCTTAGGGTTTATGATTGTATAAAAATTAATATATATTGCGAATTTCAGAAGATAATTTTCAAAATAGCGACCTATAAAGCACAGAGATGGTGGTGGTAGCCTATAATTTTTTTCCATTCATCCATAAATTTGAAAATGGACATCATGAATATATCGTACAAAAAGCCTTTTAGACCACTCTAGTATATATTTTCAAAAGTAACTGAGTTGTCAGTTTTGATACTTTTAATTTTTATTTAAGTCAGAGTTATCATACAATTTCTCTTATATATGAATAGATTTCGCTCGTTACATTATTTTTTTAACTGTATTTAATTTATATTATTTTGGCCAATCTCGACTCATATTTTGCTTTAGTTCTAATATAAGGCCACTTTTATGAAGTTCGGCTCAATTATTTGTAAACTGTCTTTTTTTAACTTTCTTGAATTTATGTTATTAATCTGACCAATATCGGTCAATACTTTGCTAAAGCACTCATATAACGCGTATTTCCGAATACGGGTTTGATATGATATGAATGTGAACCAATTTAATTTAAAATCGTCGGGCCATATTTTGTTGTAGCTCCCATTCGCACAAATTATTTTAAAATCTGATATTCATTAAGAACCATCGAAATTCAGACCACTAGAAAATTGTCTTCAATATAGTGGTGGAAGCACAGCCAAATATAGTATTCTACACAAACAAACTTCGAAAGTTTTACTAATTTATTTTTAGAGGGCCTTACATATGAAACTACTAACCAAATTGCCTTCTGAACAAAAGTGACTTCTTTCGGTATTTGTAAGTATTTTTTTAAAGGTTTTTATATGAAAGCTCTGCTGATAGTTGGTTCTTTGTCATAAAACAAATATGGGCACACATATTTGGTTTAACAAAAGTTCTGTAAAAATTAAACAATTATCCCTTTAAGGACCATCCTATGCAATTTTATATATTCAAGTGAATGAATTTTATAAATTTCTTTCAGAAATTTAAGTTATATTTCAAAAATATATTTTAAATGAATTAGTAGCTGATTTCATGGGTTAATTTCTTTAATATTTTTAAAAATACCAACCGCTCGTATACATTATTTCATTTTTTTCTTATTCCCTTCGAACTATTTAACTATTTCCTTTTCAAATTCACAATGGAACTGAAATTGAAGATTACAAGAAAAATGCAGAATATAAAGAAAACTTTTTCATTATAATTTCTACCACCGTTTTTATTCTTTCTTATTAATTGTGATTAATTAATGGCCTAAAAAATTGTTTTATTACAAAAATTAATTAAATTAAATGGATAAGTATGGAAAAATATATAAATTAATGGATATTTAAATACAGATAATATTTGTTTAACATTCTTAGAAAAATACTTATTAAATATAAACTAAATCTCTGAAACGAATTTCTTACATTTAATCGTTCTAAGATTTTTTTCTTGTTAAAAAAATATCTCCAATATTTCTTTATAGAAAATCTGGTTTATTTCAAGTCATAAGGACTCTAAAAACAGTAAATTCTTTTTTAATATAGTCAGATTAGACATCCATGTTCTTCACCACCAGATGTATCACAAGCAGATATTAAACATTATTGTATATTGATGCATTTTATCGCCACCGAATGTATCCTCAGGAGACAAAGCAGACTTTGAGCACGCAAGCGAAAGTGATAAATACATTCAACAAATTTAACGCTGCGAGGTATATCGTAGGGATACAGTTACTACATGCAAGGTCTCTTTGTCTATCGAGAAAAAACAAGCTTGTGTTACAACAAGCCAAAACCGACTATGTAATACCCTACATTGTTGCTTATAAATGGTAGCTACCAAAAATTATTGAATGACCCTCATATAAAAGTGTTTATTAATTTATGCTTTTTATAATGGTGTTGTCATTTATATGGGATTAGTGGATTTTTTCTGGGGCTTCTTATGAAATATAGAAAAAATTATGCGCAGACACTCGTAAAATTTCGCACAAAGTTTTTACTCAAATTTATCTCAATTTTACCAATTCTTATAACAATACCAACATGTATATGAGACTTAATACCCTCAAAGTGATATTTAGAAAAGGGGTTGTATTTGATCTATGGGAAATCATAAACCGATTCTCGTAAAATATGGCACGTCATTGAATAATATTTGAGTCAAATTAAATTAAATGGCTTAATATTTAGGACTTTTGTAGCCTTAAACCAATATTGCGGGAGCAAGATTTGTATGCCGGCAAGGTGAAATAAGGGACCCATCCTCAGCAGTTTCAACAGGCATCGTCCTTGGGCCAAAATAGTGACGCTTGATAAATTTCATTAAGATATTTATAAAACTGCGGACTACATTTTGTTTTAAAAATTTAAATGGAAAGCCAGCCGACCAGATTGACGGACAGAGGGACATAGTTAAATCGACTCTGAAAGTGATCCTGAGTCGAGCGGTTGACTTAAAAGTGATGGTAGTACAATTTTTTTTGGTCGAATGACCAGTTTGAGACAGTCACAAAATATGCTAAATATATACATATGCATTTGTATGTGTAGCACATGTGTGAAGAAACATTACGTGAGCTTGTAAATATAAATTTTGGGCAATTTTAAAGCTGTGGTGATTAAATAAAGCTTTCTTAATTGAGACATTGTAGTACAAATTCTGCTTACATCAAATGTACATTATAAACGATACCTGCTCTCTTACCATTTCGATCAGAGCGAGCATTAGTTTAATATATTTTTTGGTGCTTCACACCTAAAGGTAAATATGTAGTAGGGTCGTTCACAAATTTTTCATAGCAATCATTTTAACCAACAATGTGGTGCATGGTATTACATAGCCAGGCTTGACCAACTATAACATTTTTTCTTGTTTACCTTAAATTTTGGTCTTTTATGTGCTTGAAGATTTTTCTATAGAGAACTTTCGAATGGGGATCAGATGTAATATTTGGCCGATCCGTAGATGGTTTCAAAAGAGCAACCAATTTAAATTAAATTAAAAATAAACGACCTTAATTAATTAATTTATTTATATATTTATTTATTTATTTATTTATTTATTTATTTATTTATTTATTTATTTATTTATTTATTTTTTAGATCAGGTTAGCTTTGTTTTAATTAAAATAAGGGACCAGAAAAAGGTGCGTACTAAAATGTTTAAATGTTTTCAATGGAACCAAACCTTGTCCTACAAAAAGTTGGTCAAGCATTGAAAGCCTGCTTCCAAACTGTTTTTAATGTTATTCAACAGCACCGTGGGAAGAAAACCTGGTTCAAAAAGAAGAAATGATCGATATGATGTTTTTAAAGCCCAAAAAAGAAAAAAAACGCTTTCAAAAGAGCTCCCAACACATCTGATAAGAAAGCAATATGGTTAACTCAGTGCTCGTACTATTTAGTATAAAAACTTAAACCTGATATATGATATATAGAATATAAACAGACAAGTCTTAAAAAATTCCTGAACACAGGTAAAAATTTTGAGGCCAAAAATGGAGCGTGGATTTTAAAATCAAAATCTAAAAAATATTCTTGCATAATGGATGACGTATATTCTTGCAGATCTTTCTAAATTCCTGGTAAAAATTGTATATTGCCGATTCTTGAATGATGGGATCCTAAAGCAGTCAAAATTTCCCATGGCATGGCAAGCAAAATGCAGATGTTAAAAAAACGAAGCCAATTATTTGTTGCTTCAATTCATAAAATTTCCGCTTATCTTGGGCAAGTGGAGGAACATTTGGCTCTTGTTTAAAGGTGTCCAAAAGTTTGGTCGACTTTAAGCGAAGAAAAACGACGACAAAAGGACAAAAAGCATTATAAAA
Source organism: Cochliomyia hominivorax (assembly GCA_004302925.2). NCBI lineage: Eukaryota > Metazoa > Arthropoda > Insecta > Diptera > Calliphoridae > Cochliomyia > Cochliomyia hominivorax. The sequence goes on along the minus strand of PYHX02000467.1, from coordinate 23,520,213 downwards.
ACGTTAATGGAAGAAACATGTTCAAAATATCATCAGGAGTGACTAAAATTGATTTTTTTTTAAACTTTTACAAAAATGTAAAATTTTCACTAAAATTTAAAATTTTCACTAAAATTTTAAATTTTCACTTAATTTAACATTTTCACTAAAATTAAAATTTTCACTAAAATTAAAATTTTCACTAAAATTAAAATTTCACTAAAATTTAAAATTTTCACTAAAATTTAAAATTTTCACTAAAATTAAAATTTTAACTAAAATTTAAAATTTTCACTAAAATTTAAAATTTTCACAAAATTTAAAATTTTCACTAAAATTTAAAATTTTCACAAAAATTTAAAATTTTCACTAAAATTTAAAATTTTCACAAAAATTTAAAATTTTCACTAAAATTTAAAATTTTCACAAAAATTTAAAATTTTCACTAAAATTTAAAATTTTACAAAAATTTAAAATTTTTACAAAAATTTAAAATTTTTACAAAAATTTAAAATTTTTACAAAAATTTAAAATTTTCACTAAAATTTAAAATTTTCACTAAAATTTAAAATTTTCACTAAAATTTAAAATTTTCACTAAAATTTAAAATTTTCAATAAAAATTTAAAATTTTCACTAAAATTTAAAATTTTCAATAAAAATTTAAAATTTTCACTAAAATTGAAAATTTTTACTAAAATTTAAAATTTTCACTAAAATTTAAATTTTCACTAAAATTTAAAATTTTCATTTTCTAAAATTTTAATTTTTTTTCTAAAACTTAATTTTTTCACTAAAATTTCGCTAAAAATTTGAATTTCTAAAGAAGCATAATTTTAATATTTAATTTAATTAATTTTAACATTTAGTGGGAATTTGGGATTGTGAAACTACTTTAGATTAATTAAAACAAATTGTTTTACTAAATTCAAACAAATTGAATATAATAAATCAATTTTTATTAACAGAGATAAAAATTAATGAATTGTATAAAACAACAAAGTGTTGTACAACAGACTTCTAAAAGAATGCAATTTTGGAAATTATGTCATTTTATTTCATGTTTTCAAATAATATTTCATTATAATGATTTTTAAGAAATTTAATTAAATCATAATTTAACCACAATTTCAATTAAAAATACAAATTCTTCAAATAGATTTATTCCATTGTGATATTTGTATACGTTGTCGAGATTTAATATTAAAATTCCAGATGTTTTGTTATTGTTATCATAATAAAAGTTAAATAATCATTATTAAATTCTTTGTCATAACTGTCTGTCCATCTGTCTACTACATTAAGCATAAAAGTAAACATTTGTTTATCATTCGATCATCATTAAGTTGGATTGAGTATATTTGTTGTGATGACATTTTCAAAAAATGACTTAATATTTATAAATCCTCTTGCAGTAGGTTATGTTATCTTAGTCATTCCGATAAGATTATAATGGTGCGTTTCTGTTGGTTTTTTTTTTTGACAATGATTAATCATCATTATGGTTAAAATTATTATAGTGTGTTCATACACGAGATAGACCTAATCGAATTAAATGATTATCTTCTTATTTAAAATAAAATTAGATAAAAAAGCCGTAGAAAGTCGATTAAAGAAATAATATAAAATCTAACTGAATGTAAGTAGAAACAAGTAAAAATTCGAATCTTAAATACCCTACACCACTAATGTTATGCATAAATCAACATTAGCAAATGTTATTCAATAGAATCGGTTTATATTTAAGATTTTTTAAGCTTTTAAACATATCACGGGAAGGGGCCTTATACGGCGGTTAGGTCAAATGATGACCTCAACATAATCTTGTTTCTTTGGGTTTATAATTGTATCCAAAATAAATACATATTTTAAATTTCAGAAAATTATACTTGAAATTGTGACCCGTGTGGCACACAGATTTTAGGGTGTATCAAAAATTTTCATATTTCAGCATAACTTTGCTTCTCTTGTTTCGATGAATATTTTGTCAATGAACCGATACAGATGGTTGTATATAGAAAATTAGTAAAAACAATATATTTTATGTAATCTGAGATGGTTCAATTTGGACAAAGTTAGTATATTCTCTTCACCACTTGTAGGAGGATATAAAATTATCATACGGTTCAGATCATAAAATTAACTTTCGCAAATTTTTCTATTAAAAGTGAACGGATATAAGAAATGAAAATTTTTAATTGCGTCAAAAGTATTTGCGTATGAGTAATATGATTCGGTTATATTAAATATACGTGAAGGCCACTTGGCGCAATTATTTTTGTGGAATGAGAAAAATTTTATTTAAAAAAGGTGTTTGAAAAATTCAGTTTAAGTTTAAAAAAATAATATTTTTCAAAATTTTTTCTCAAAATTTAATACTTGAATTTATTGTCTAATATCAAGTTGCGATAACACGGTTTTAGTTCTGTTACACTGGAATATATACTAATATACGTCATCGTATGATGAATTTATGTAGTTAGAGAAAATATAGCAATCTGAGCAACAAGTATGATCATAGTTAAGGTATGATCTTTCATTTATTAAATGAGATTTATTTTGAAAATAATTTTGTTGCTGTAAAAATGTAGAAATACGTACAACTGACCAATAAATCATTGTCGATAAATATTTAATTTGAACATAACTATTGTTATTAGATCAAAATATTATTTTTAATTTGTTACAAACATAAATATTAAAAAAAATTATAGTAATAATTTTATTGGATCAAAGTATATTATTTTGATAATTATATATGTTTAATGTTCCTGTAAGTCATATATGAATATATTTGCACTAAAACAAAATTAACGTAGAGTATTTATTTTAAAAATACTATTTATTTAATTAACACAAAATTGCAATGTAGCATGGTCATAACATGTTAGTGGGTCAACCATATTTAGTTGTCTTTTAACCATATTGTACTTAAAAACATAGTTTCTTTTTTTATTTTGTTGTATCAAAACCATATCTCGTTGTTCAATAACCATATTTTGTTGCTTCGCAAACATATAATGATCAAAAATAAGTACATCTTTTAAGGTTTAAGGCAGTAATATTTTGTTAGAAAATAGTTAACCGTATAATGTTGCCTCTCAATTATGGATTATATGTAGACTTTAAGAAAACGACCAACCGTACCGAGTGTTCGATACCATTCATCAAGGTTTATGAATGGTAATGCAAGATTGTCTTTCCCCATTATTTTAATTTTATCGGATTTTTGTCTGTACGTAATTTATATACTTTTTCAGGAATTTCACAAGAAAATTGGATTTGTATATCTGATGTACTTTTAAATCGAAAGACATTTCTGGAGTAATTGACCAAAATTATTTCAACTATCAGCACAAAAACAACGCCAAAATTATTGATGTCGACACTCTAAGAATTTTTGTTAAAAAGTGTCATAAGTGTCCTAATGCAGTTTTTTCGTGCTCATCTATGAAATATCCTGTGGATGTAACTAATGAAAATTATGAATGAAAATTTGAATATATATAATATGTGTTCGGTTTGAGCAAACTTTTGTTACTCTGTACAACACCTCAGATGTTTTAAATAACTAATTATTAATCAGTATTAGTTTAATTTTAATTAGGTTATCTTAGATTTGGAGTATTTAATGTATTATTTTCAATTTAATGTAATTACTAGATTTTTTGTAAATTTTACATTATAAAGATTTTTATGTTTTATATCTACCAATAATATATACATATTTATATTTCTTTTTCTATCATAAGACATATTCACAGACATCTGTTCGATAAAATATTGCAAAATTTAGTCTAGGAAAAAATTGTCATAAATTTACGATTTATTTTTCTAAAAGAAATTTATTGTGTGTAACATTTGATATATTGTAACAAATATACAGAGAATTTAACCCTTTTACTTCAGCCTCATATAAGACAGAAACAATAAAAATGCTTGAATTTATTTATTTGCACATAAAGAATGTGGATATTGAAATTATGGAAAATTAAAAAAATAGATTTAAAAATTTTAGAACTCTTAAAGGAAATTGAATAAATTTTTCTAAGTTTGTTGTTTTTGTTAATTGAATCTGCATCTCTTTGAGGCCTCATAATAGGGATTGAAATTTTTAAAACTAAATTTAAATTTTATCATCAAGGCGGATCTGATCTCTCCTTCCAACTGACCTAATGCTAAACAAGTAAAAGTTATAATGCGGCCATGCCGAATCTTCAGTACCCTCCATCATAAACGCGTGTAGGTAAATACATTATGTTTGTACATACACTCTCGCACATACACTCACAAACACATGAACACTTAATGAAATATATAAAGTTATTTCAAAATTTTGAAATATTTTGAAATAACTTTATATTATCTCAAAATCTTGTTCTTATTTATCAATTTCTAATTGATAGTTTTACGAAAAATTATAATTAAACTTTGAGGTTGCCAACCCAAGTGGTGAAGCGCTAAGAAGAAATCATGATAGACCACATGTTGTATATATATTCTTGCATCAATTTCTGATAAAATTTCTCTTTAAACCAGCAAAATCGGTTCATTTTGTTAAGAAATATAGATAGATATTTGAGACAACCTCTAAATTAAAGCAAAGAGCTTTCGTATAATTATTAAGTATTAATCGACAAATAAGAATAAAATTTCGCCATAATATCAAGAAATATGTAACTGCTCTTCCAGAAATTATCAAAAGCAGATCGGTAGAAAAAAAGTTATAGCCAAAAATATAACTGATTTTATGACTCAGTAAAGTTTGCGTATATAATTGGGTATGTGCATAGTGTATTTATTCCAGTTACCTTTGTAAAATATGAATAGATTGTTTAACTGATTAAAATGTGTGACCACAAAAAATTTTGTGATAATTTTATATTTTTTCTCACTTTTAAATCACATTTTTATTAAAAAACTTACGTAAATAGAAAGAAATGTTTAGTATTAAATATTTTGCTTATTAAATTACTTTCTCTTTAAAACTGTTAATAATCTCTAAAAAACTTAAATGACATTTACATAAATGACTTATTTAAAAAAATATAAATCATAAATTTAAATACGCTTTAGATTACCAGAAGTTTACATAAGTGTTCACTAGACTGTTATCAATTAGATTAAAATAAAGTTGGTTAAAGTTAAGGTTCAAAGTACTTAATAACAACATAAATGGTCATTGTTGAACAAGTTGCAAAATATTTGTGGAAATATTAAATTCGAAACATCAAAAGTATTAAAAAATTAAAACCTCCACAAATTTATGTGTGTAAGAACTTTGTGACTTTATAAATAACATGAAGAATTTTATTTAAGTTCGTACATAATATTTTTATAATTAAATTTTTATATCAAATTCTAAATCATATATCTTCAAAAAAAATATACAAGAAATTGTCTAAAAAATCAAGTAATTTCAGATTGTTTGATTGTTACTTACAGAGTTTTGAGTTGAAAATCACAGAAGTGGAGTAGAAAAAATCGACAGCATATTTTGTTCTGCTTTTTTAATTTTCTCTGAAATTTACATATAATTTTCATTATAAGAAGTGAAATGGAAAAACTCTTAACACTCGTTTTTCATTAAAATTTTAAACCCAAGTGTTATTTTAATTTTTTTTCCTGACCAAGTCATTTTTTTAAAACATGTTAGTTATTATGTGAGCAAAAAACTACTTACTAAACTTAAAGGATAAAATAGAGGAGTGTGTAAAAAAATATTCTATGAAAATTCGATCATTTGCAAAAAGAAAAAACACGCTAGTTTGCAAAAAAGCTACAGTCGTATGCAATTTTTTTTTAGAAAAATACGGTCGTTTGCAAAAAGTGCTCCACCACCACAAGTTGCGAAGATGTTAGTCTGTCAATCCTTATGTATCCCTAATAAAGAACAATCAGAGACTCTATAATGTCTAAATCAAAATTTTATTCGATTCGTCTGGTTGTCAGTCTATATGCCTGTCCGTATTTTTAACACGATCACATCCAAATAAGTTAACAGATCTCAATGAAATTTGGTCTTAGCATTTTCAGATATTCTGTAAAGTTTCCTTTTTAAAACTAGCGGAAAAGGTTCATTAAATTAAAAGACAGTATTTATCTGACGCAGCCTCTAAGATTAGGAGAAATACCTGCGTAAAATGAATCGATAAATTGTAATAAAATCCCAACTAATTTTATTAATATAATGTGTTATATTTAACGAAACCTGTCTTTTACTATATCTGTTTGAGTTTAAATATATAAGTATATATGTGTTTGAATATTACACAGTGTAGATACGTATTTACTTCACACGCATATATGGTGTAGGGTATTGAAGATATAGCCGTATATAGCATTCTTTCTTGTTATCCTTTAAAGTTATGTTAATTGAAAAAATCATTTAATTTTCAAATTTCTTTGTAAATAAATTAAAAAATATCTTTATAGTTAATCGTAATCATTAAAATTAAATTATTGCGTATGAGTAATATTTTATTTACATATTGATACATAAATCATAATCAAATAATAAATACTTCCGAAAATTAATAGAAAGTTTGTCATTTTAAACAATATTTTATTCAATTTCATTTAACAATTTAATTTTTTGCATTATATTCAAATATTTCAATGACAAACGTATGAGTAATATTTTAATTACATACCAAAATATTGATCATACGCTAAAACTTATCGTTTTTGTCATTTATTATATTAGAAACAATTGAAAAATTCAATTTCTTTTGTATAAACATTATTTTACCGATTCTAGCATATTTTTCTTTTCTCTTCATACTTTAAAAATTAAATGCACTTTAAAGTTCAACAAGAACACTTTAGATTTTTTTTGTTTTTCTCTAAAAAGAGTTCAAATAAATCTTTACTTCATAGCGTTTTTTTAATAGAACTATTTAACAAAACTTTTAAAAAACAAAAACGCATATTCTAAGTAAGTTCTTTTTTGTTTTAGAAATGTTGTTCTCACTTAAAATGAAATATTTGTAGCTTTTTAAAACTTAAAAATGAACAACAACCGAAATGAATTATAATATACTCTACACTATTATAAGGCATCGCAGGTTTGCGACTCTATACGTAATGTTCACAAAAAGCGAAGAAAACTTATAAACTTAAAATAAGTTTTTGACTCAATTGATACCCGTTTTAAGGACTGAGATCGAAAAAATTTTAAAACATGACTTTTTTAAATCTTTTAACCCAAGTATTACCTTATTTTATTTAATCGAAATATTAAATATTAAATAACCATGTTTCCAATGTTATTAAACAGTACTGGTATTTATAATCTTGTTAACGCCAAAAAAAGCACATTTTCAAAAGAGCTTCTAAAACTTCCACAGGAAAGGAATCTGATTAGCTGAGTGTTTAGACTATTTGGTAGGAAAAGTTAAAGCCAAAGAAGGTCTAAAAACATGCAAGGACTAAAAAGTTCATAACTAAAACGCTGCTCAAATGAGGAAAAAACAGGCAATTTAAGTCAAATTTAAAAATATATATTTTTGCTGCAAAATGGATGACTAAACCTATGTTTTGGATCTTGTCGCAAATTCTTGGTCAAAAATTTTACGTTACTGATACTCAATGGAATTTGAAGCAAATTTGAAGCAAAAAATTGGACAACATTCTCTAAAGAGTTTTTGGTATGACATGCAATATGCTGTTGCGGCAAAAGAAGCCAATTAGTTACAATTGACTTAATTCATAACAAAATTTACATCAAGAAATGTTTACAAAAAATGCTGCTTTTGTTCATAAGACTTCATAATATGTCCACTAAAGTTTGTCCTAAATAAGTATCCATGCTCTTGAGTGGTAAGTTGGAATACCAATGTGGTTTTATTAGTAAGATAGGCAATTCTCTCAATAGAGAGATATAAAAATATTCCATCTCAGTTTGTAACCAGAGATATAGAGCTCTGGTTAAAAACAAAAGAAGATCGCAAAAACGTTGGCTCAATGTCTTTTAACGGAGTTGAACTACCTGTTCCAAACTGATACAAAGCACAATAAAAACGTTAGTGGAAGAGTTTCCAAAAAATATTCAAAATTTCTGGTGATAAATCTGTAAAAATATCTTTTTTAATTTTAATGAAAAAAAACAAAAGTCTTCAAAGTATCCTTATGCAGTCGACTTAAATCGACTATAACTTTTTACTTATTTTAATATGCTAAAATTTTGTCGCTTCACTCAGTTAAAAAAAAATAGTTTTCTCCATTTTGTAGTTAAATTAAAGACTTTTGCATCTCATTATTTTTGCATGTACATTTTAAGATTAAAACAAAAAACTTTGTTTCAGTAAATTTTGAAAAAAGATGAAAAATTTTATGACAAGAGAAAGACAAATGTAAAATGTTCCAAATGGAACAATATTTATGATCATATAGACACCTGGATAAGTCAATAAGGTAAATAAATTAAAAATTTTACTTATTATGGTTTTAAAATCTAAAAACTGTGAAACAAAATTCGCAAATATAAAAAATAATTTAATGAAAATTTCCTGTTAAAGTCAACACTTTATTTATGGTAACTTGTTCGCTGGGTTTATTTCTAAAATGACTAGAAAATGAAGGTACATTTTTTTCTGTAAATATCTGCAGTGAATGTGTAAATTTTACAGTTTTTTCTCCAGTTTTCTGTAACGTTAGTTTTTTTGTTTCCAAAAAAAAATGTCACAATTGAAACTGAACAATTTCTGGAAAACATTTACGTGTTTGGGCAGTTTAGGTAAATATGTATTTAGCGAAATATTATTTGTATGCAATAGGTGGGATCCAGTTGGATGAATTTTCATGAAAATTTTATATTCAGATTATATCTTAGATTTTTTTTGAAATCGAAATAAAATAAATTGAAACCTTGATACCATAATCAAGGTTTCAATTTATTTAAGATCGTCCATGCTGAAATAAGCATTCTTAACCCATTCTGGCCACTATTGACTTTTTCTAACAGAAATTTTGTGCTCTAATTTGTCCCCAGTCAAATCATAATATAATATAGCTTAAAAAGTCCTCTTTAAGACTAAATTAAAAAGGTTTAATTTAAAAAAATGTAAATGCTAATTAAAAAGAGGTCCTTTGCCAAATTTTTCAAAAATGTTAATTAAGAAACATAAAATGGTAACAAATTAGTGATTGTAGGAAATCCAACCTTCACCGTCAAGTATTTCGAAACTATTCTATAAAGAAATCTAATTTGTCTGACTTTAAAATACACTGAAACAAAAAAGGAAGTAAATATAACGACAAAGGGTGTGGGATTGAAGAAAATTAGGTTATATAACAGCAAATAAAATCTTTTACCGAAATTTTTCGTTAATTTTTCATAATTTCTTGAAATTGATGAAAATTGCCAATTAGAATTCGTTAATAAATTCGTTAATTTAAATAAATATTATTTTATTTTAATAATACATTAAGTTAATTGAAAAAAAACAACAGTTCTTTATCTTGATCAATTTTATTTAATTTAAATACCATATTAAAGTTAAATTTATGAAATTTTAGTTAAATTGAGGAAGGAAATACGTTAAACATTGATTATCGAATATCTAAGGAAATATAACTGCGGGAATTAACAAATTTGATCTTGAATATACACGGATTACAATACAGCTAGAAATTGGTCACAATAACTTTTTAATACACGTCGATTTGTGAAATTTCTTTTGAGATATAGAGCTGAGGAGAATTTTTGTGCAGCTAAGTTCACCGAATAAAAGCTAATTTTTAGATAATAACTAAATAGTGTAATAGATGTTTTGTACATTTTCATTTGCATTTACATGAATTTATTTTGCATACATTTGTTTAATTTCAATTATTTTAATTAGAGTGTTCTATAAAATATTTTCTCCTTTATGTTTATCTATATTCAATTAGGGTTTAAACTACTATTCGGGGACTGGTTCCACATATGGGGGCTACAGTACAATAAGGACTGATATTTCTAAAACTCACCATATCATATATGCCAATTTGAAAAATTTCATTTCCGAATTCTACTGAAATACCCCCGGCTAAAAAACTTTTTAGAAAATCTAAGTCTTACTTGTGTAAGTTCGGTAGTCTAATAAAGATATTAGTATTATATAAATATGATAGAGAAAATAATGCGCGGAATTGTAACAGAACTAGTTAGTAATTATGAATTTTTTACCTTATTGGGAGCAGTAACCAAGTATAAACCGATTTTATTTATTATAACAACTAAAAGTATAATTGTGCCGAACTTCAATGAGATTGATCCATATTTAAGAATAAAACCCAGTCTTTTACTGGATCTATGTCAAATGGCAGTCCAACTTAATCCAAATTTTCGATGTTTACATTAAAATTGCGACCTCTATGATAAACTGTTTTGGTTGTATCAAAATTTTGTCTATTACTTTTTTCCATTTTCAATGACTAAAATTACTTAAATTTTGTCTTAATCCAATTAATTTTTGTTGAAAATTTTTGAAAAGATTTCCGTCGAAATTTTAAGTATGTCTTAGATATCGGTCTAAAAATTTTATGTTTTAATTGGCTGCAAATAGACAAACAAAAAGACGGGCATAGCTAAATCAACCCAGTTTTATATTGAGATTATTCTCTCTTGGCGTTACGTGTGAAATTACAAAGTCCTCTTTACCTCATTACATACCCAAATTTTGAAATTTGACTAGCTGTTCTGATATTACACAGGGGCAGAATAAATTTTTTAGTTATATATCTGTAACATTAAACTTTGGAAATTTGGACATTATATGTGTTTTACGAACGGATTTATAGTACAAAGTGTGCAACATCGACACTAAATTTTTATAATCGTGCAAATTATTACTTTTTAAACTCTTTATTCAATTTAGCTCTTTTTATTTTTATCTTTTTTGATTTTTATCATTTTCAGAATTAAAAAAACAATACTCTTTTCTATTAAACTTAAACTTTTTAAAAGATCCAATTATAAGAAGTATTATAAAAAGAGTAGAAAACCATACCTTCATTTAAAGTTTTTCCTTCATCCATTTTCTCTAAATTAAACTGAATTTTTTATTTTTTTCAATAAAAACCTATTAATAAATCAGACGAACCTTGAAAACATACTGTAAAGTGAGAGAATTACAAATAAATAAAAGTGTTCTATTTTCTCTGAAAAATTATGTAAGAACTTTTGTTAACACAGGAAGTGTGCCATATCATCCGCCTACTTAACAGGAAATTATTTTTGAAAAAACAAATATCTTTTATTTACAAAATAATTATTTGCAATATAATGAAGAAAGTGACATTTCAAAAAATTTGTTTCCAAAAGTGGAAATTTTGTAAGAAACTGAAAAATCCAGAATCTTTTTATTGATTGATTTCATAAAAAGAAATAAATTTTCTAATAATATTTTCATTCCCCACCACTCCTACTAGAGGTGGAAAAGGTTATATTAACTTTGTGGTCGTATGTGTAGGACATAACTTAAGACCCTACAAAATATGTAGTATTGTTCCAAATAAATAATATCTTGCAGTGAAAAGGCTCTACCGTTGCCGCTGTACTAATTCAGGCTGTAACTGAATGGAAAAAAGTGTGTTCGTAGTTTTAGATCATATAGGTCATGCTGTGGTAGGGTGCTAGTGCTTTTTGCTAGACTATTATCTCAAAATGCTTATAGAGGCATATAATCACGTGTAGCAGAATTTATTGAGTCCAAAATCTTGAACTTTTGAAACTAAGGAGGTGGTTGGTCCTGGGGACGTCATTCGGTGTCCAAGTAATATGAACAGTCCCGTACAAAGTGTATTAAAGTATTGATAAACTTATCACCGAGTTCCTGGCACCGTCTAGCCAGCCTATCCGCAATGATAGTTCCAACACAATTACTGTCCAGTAACCCAGATAAATTTAGCCCTCGAATGTCTCGCTCAATCGGTTGTTAATTTTAATATATTGTTAAAATTGGCTCTGTTCTAACGTCCTGTCTTCTGCCAGTAATACCTTAAATCATTTTAACAGGCTCTATAAATACTGAAATTTACATTAAAAAATATTTAAGAAAAGGCTGTTAAATTTCATAAGACTCCATAATGTGTACATTTATTTTACCATCTTGTTGCTATGGTAAACAAGGCCTCTATTTGAACAAGAACTATAATGTGGCATTTGTACCAAGAGAGGCAAATTCTCCAAACAACCCGGAACTAAAGCCAATGGAAAGATATTGTGATGTTGTTAAAAGAAAATCGCAGATTTTAAACGAAGATGTTCAAGCAAAGCGACAGCAAGCAATAAAGAATATTAAGAATGCTAAGAACCTTTGCAAAAATCTTTGTAACGATTAGGTCTTATTCTTCTTTGTTTACTTCCAACTTGGCAGCAATAAAGTGCTACCAAAACTATATTTAAATCTTTGGCCACGAGTTTCTTGTTCCAAAAGCTGGACATTATTTTCTTGCTAAAAAATTTTAAACACCTTAATGCACTCCCATGTATATATATGTGAGTGTAATATTTTTTTTTTACATTACACGAAAAGCAAACATTAAAACTGTGTATTCACATGAATAATATTCGCTATAGTAACTTTATTTTTTTTCTTCTTCTATTTCTATATTCGCATGTACAATTTCCACACCTTATAGTCCTGTTTGTATTTAACATTTACACAAATATATTTTATATACACATTTAAAATATACACGTGTACTATCACTTCCAACAAACCACAAAATATTCATTTGTTTTTGTTTTTATAATTTTTATACAATACACCACCGTAGGTTGTCGCATTATTATGCGTTTGTGCTATTGTGTTATACCCACCTTTAAGTAAACCGTTCGACTCGGAATCACTTTACAGATTTTGCGAAAGCTTGAAGAAAATTTGGTATATTTTATTATTTTGGGTCAAAGACGAGGCCTGTTGAAACTGGTCATATACAGTCCAGAATTTCAGGTATCTCCCATACAAATGTCGTCGCGAAATGAGGTTTTAAGCTCATAAAAATAAATAAATAAATATAACTTCAAAGCGATTTTAATGAAGGTTAGCATAAGTAATCTTGTCTCAATTGTTGTGCCAAATTTTAAGAGGGTCTTATAGGTCCCATACAAGCCCGCTTTCAAATATAACTTTAAGGGAATGAGGTTTTAAACCTATATAAGTCCTAAAAGTAAGTCTTTGAAAATATCACTTTGAAGGACATAAAACTTATATATACGTCGGTATTGTAATAATAATTGGTTAAAATATGATGAATATAAGAAAAATCGATGCGCAAAATTATACGATGACCGGTCCATAATTTCTTGTAGCTCCCATTTAAACCCCTCCCCTCAAAAAATCACTTTTAAAACGCATAAATTTCACATAAACGTTAGTTTCACAACAATGTACTGTTCACTTAAATCAGAAACTAAAATTATACGAAGGTTGTTAATCACTTTTTCGTAACTATCATTAATACCCAACATCGTGGTGTAGTGTATAATATAATAGAGCTTGACCGACTCTACCATTCATACTTATTTTAGTATGTACATAAATATTTTTTGTAGTCAAACATGTTAACTATCTGAACCATAAAATACTTGTTTAGAAACTACTTTAAAAACAAAAAACCACTCATCCATGAAATTAGGAATATTCACAAAGTAAAATACCTCTATAGAATTCAATTTTATTTTACATAAGTGTCATAAAGTAAAATTCAAAAGAATTTATTTGAAATAGTTTGCTAATTCCCATATTAGTAGATAAAACGCACTATTAGCATGCAAATTTTGTAAATAGGAATATTATTTTGAGAGCATTAGAAAAAAAGGAATATTTTTAACTTGCATTAATATTTTGAGAAAATTATTGTTACAAGGTCCATTTAGAGCTTTGGCGGTGTAAATTTTTTTAGTCTGGTAAAATAATTTATATTCCACCTCAAATTATGTTAAAAGAGAAAATCGTGAGTCCAATTTAATTTTTTTTATTTAAAGTTATTTTTTTGCATTTAGTCTAAATTTCAATCGATAAAACTATTACTGTCTGCGTCCATATCTGTTTGTTATAGACGCCGATTGGTTCAAAACTAAATGAAATTTGCAAAGAATTTTTTAACTTTTCTGAGGGGTTTATTATTGGAGATCAGTAAAAATGTTTCTAATGGTAACAAGTTGTAGAACGATATCTATATAATAGTTTTTTTGGCAAATTATTCAATTTTACTTTTCAAATAAAATGTTTGTAACGCGATCTCTCTTAATGAAATTTTGCACATAAATAAATTTTTTAAAACTTAAGAAAACAATTTTACGATTTTTGCTATATCTCAACAACTGAAGTTCTTGATATGATATCAATATATGATATCACGATATCGGTACTTAAAAAAATTCTTTTACCAAGAATTTTAGAAGACGTCGAGCCTTTTTCAAAGATCCGGCTTTACGATTTGATTTACACTTGCTAAGTGTTATGAAAAAAGGATAATTTGGGAAAATTAAAGTAGTCCTTCAGTGATATGTGAATATGTGAAACTAACATTTATTTAAAATTATGCGTTTGAAATGATTTTTTTGGGGTTAAATGAGAACTACAAAAAATACGAACTGTCCGTCATAAACGGACTGTCCGTCATATAACTTATATTTAGAACTCTTATGAGCTTAAAACCTCATTCCGGGTTGATATTTGTAATGGGAGATACCTAAAATATTAGGCTGAACATGGCCAATTTCAAATATAATGATATGTACCAAATTTCATCAAGATATCCTAAAAATTGCAACCTGTAGAGCATTCATAACGTTTGCATGGACATCCAGACAGACAGGCAGACGAACATTTTTAAATTGACTCACAAAATGATAATGATGATGGATGCAATGCCATTTTTTTTATGTTACCGACATTAGCACCCACGCATGATGCTCCAACCACCTTCAGTGGTGTAGGGTACATTTACTAAAGAAATTGGCAAAGGAACTATATTTTTTGAAAATTAAAATTTAATGGTTTATAGGTTTTGATTCAGTGACAATGTTTTTGACATTTGTTCACTAAAATTTTGTCATTAGTTTTAAACGATAAAAAAATATCTTTTTTATGCTTTAGCATAGATACTTCGACAAAATCGGTCAAAAATTAACATTCTAATTTTTTAATCTAAATATTCCGATGAGAGCTTTTAAAGCACATAAGAAATATCTTAGAATCGGTAATTCAAATACTTTTATGACCCAAAGGGTCCACTTTTGGGATCCTGTGGAACGGCCCACGTAAGGTTTTACAAAGTTCGAACTCAAATCTTACAGATTTATTTCTATTTCATTTTACATTTGAAACACTGTACGACACTTGAATAATTAATGACCAACACAGGTAAAAAACTCTAGAACAATTTACACAACTTAAAAGGTTAAAGTTGAAAAGTAAACCTTTTGGAATGATCTGTTGAAAATTGTGGCAATAAAGGTGAATGTACCAAAAAACACAATGGTGAATAATATCAAGTTATCGAAAGCTGCTCGAGTTGATTACTCAGCCCTAAAAAGTCAGAATAAATTTCTGTTTCTGATAAATTTTTTTTAAAAAGAGTCTCAAATTAAAGTCAAATTTGCATTTAGGAAGCCATTTTTAACCATTTTAACCGTTTTCCTTATGTGGAATTTCTATTTAGATTTTAACCAGCTTATGAATATAAAACTTCTCTGAAAAATTCACGGTTTGCAAAAGAAGTAAACTTTCTATTTCTTGATTGACTTAAATAAATAATCGAGTTAACCAAACTAATTTGTTAGTTAAATACTGGGTTCTCGAGAATAAAATTATTTACCAATTAATGGTATATATTTATGTGAGTAAACTAAATGTTTAACATACATCAGTCGGGCTGTTCATGACTGCTCATAAAATTTTTAAAGTACTCTGTAGTTTGCAATTTTGAAGATATCGCAATGAAATTTAGTATATACGATTTGTTTGGAAAATGACGAAGCGTATTAAAATTTACAAATAGGATGATCGATATAATATTTTAGGTAGATTCTTTTTACTGAAGAAGGTACTTTATTTTTCGACCTCTGGTTAATTTGCTCAACAAATTGGACTTTTAAAAATCAGCCAGATATAGTTTGTGAAAGAAGGATATTTTATTTTGATATACATTTATGTAAGTAAACTAAATGTAAAATCTAAACAAACATGATCCATCCACGTGCTCATATATACACTCATCACTTTCCTATTCAATTGAACGATGTTAATCCGTCTGTGTAACTGTTCACATAAACGTCTTAAATACTTTGTAGTTTGGAATTAAAAATATACCGCAATTAAATTTTGATGAATAATCGGTACAACATTTCAGTTTGATTGTATACAAATATCCTTCTGAATTGGGGTTCAAAAATAGTACAAGTTTTTAGTATATAAATATTTTAATTAAAGTTGGTGCAAATAAATCACATATTTCTACAAGTTCGTTCCACAAATGAAAGTAGCTTCAATACCAGACAAAGTTCCGGAAAAATTGCTTAGGAAAATAACACTTTTTTCTCTGTTATTGTAAAAAAGTCTCAGGAATTAGTATCGTCGAAATGATTCACTATTGATTTTCTCAATCAAAATATACTTATAATCTGATTGGTAATAACAAGAGTTTTTTTTTCAACTCTATTTTCGTTTAAAGATTTTCATTAAGAGAGAAAATATTACTTTAGGACATTATAGATTATATAATATACAGTAAGAGTGTATTATATGATAAAATAAAATTAATGCTTGAACCATTTGTCAGTTAGAAAAGTTATTACAGTCTTAATAGGAGTCTTAATTTAATATTGATGTATTTATCAATATATTTAATAGACAATGTTTCTTTCATAAAATATGTTAATCATTGATATCTGAGACAAATTTCTGTATTAAAAAAATATATAAATAAAAATCTTAAAAGTCACTGCCAAAATTTATACAGTATTTTACATTAAATTTATCAAAGACATCAAAGCTGATTGTAATGTTTTTTTTTTTTTTTATTTGAAAAAATTAATCACGACATGACTCATTTAAAATCATGCAAAAGTTTCAAAATGTAGAAAAACGCTGCAGGATTTTTAATTATAAAATATTTAGAAATGAAAAGAAATGAACAAACATCAATGACACCACAGTAAACAAGATGTTCAAACATAATGACCGACTTAATTATAACCTTCACCTGTGGATTGTTACAATGATAACTAATATCGTAATTTTAGAGGTATGGCATTATAATTCAGTGTAGGATAGTCGGATAGGGGTTATAACACTTTTTCTAATCACTATGAATTTAAGTGTGAAAAGCAGTTTTGCGAAGAACTCAGTAACCCTTTGCAGGAAACGACTTTTGGTAAAATAACACAAACCGTAGGTGCATGGAAATGTGCGATTTGATTTAGAGGGCAAAGTGCAGAATATCCAGTGAATTAAACTTATAAAAAAAACGTTCTTTCATTGTAAATATACAACAAATTATAAGAATTCATTCAAAAGCAAAACTAAAACTGGTAAAATATACATATGGGGCCTGCCAAATTAACAGCGAATCCTATTAACCACTATGCTATAGTAATGATGTGCACATGGTGGTATCAGAAAGGTCTTTTGAATCAGGAAATTATCCTGATCCAAAGAGAGAAAAGAGGAAAACTCGGCCAGAATTTTTGATCAGACACTAATTCCTTATCTTCCATCATTACGTTAGGCTATAACTATTTGCAAAACAGTGAATGGAATGGTTTTTCTAAATATATTGTCGCCAAGCTCTTACCCCTTTTCAGAATAGGGTGTCATAAATTAAATTTATTAATTCTTACATTTTAGTGACATTTACGCACTCTAAAAAGATATTCGAAATAGATTATAATCTTGTAAAACATGTAGACTTTAAACTCTATTTTTGCAAATATAAGCAAAAACGTATAATAATTCAACCACCAAGTCTGATGTAGATAAAAAACACATGTTGTTGCATTCCAAGAATTAAAGCATAACTTTCTGAATTTTAATTATATTACTTGATTGTTTACATGTGGTAAATGCAAATTTATTTTTTTAAATCACAAAAAAAAATTCAATAAATTATATAACTTTAAAAATGTCCCAAAAATTTCAATTAAGTTAATATACTTAAAAGGAGTTTATTAAAACACCATTACAAAATTGTTAACTCCATTAAATATCAAAATAAATTTGCTTCTCTTTTATAAAAAAATGTATCACTTCTGACAGATGCCTGATTGATTTAAAAAGAATACAATTTATTTATTTCAAACCGAAATCCTCTGACCACTTTTAAGATAACTTAATCACTAATCCATTTTCAAACAAATTCAATATATTTCCAAAACTCAATACGGATATATTTTTTAACTATCCTTAACAATAGATGACCTAAAATAAAATCAGCATTTTAAGCAATATCAATATTCAAATCAATACGGATTAACAATTGATTTACTATTTGTCTATAAACAAGAAAAATAAAATAACAAAAACTAAATGGACAATAAAGCAATAATACCCTCCCCACTCTTATCTATTGAACTGGAAATATAACTATTGAAATATTTTCAAATATTTGAACTAAGTCATGCATATCATTCTTTTAAATAAATAAACGTTGTTTTGAACCTAAATTCAACCTAAAAATAAATAAAAAATCAAAATGTAATTCTCTCTTTTTTTTATTTGATAGAGAAATATTCTAAACTGAACAAGAAGGAAAAGTAAATAAAATTAAAGATTTTTAAACATAAATTATTTTTTTTAGTGAAAAATGGAGTTTTTAGTGAAAAATTTAATTTTTTGTAAAAATTGAATTTTTGTGAAAAATTGATTTTTTTGTGAAAAATTGAATTTTTTGTTGTGAAAAATCGAATTTTTTGTGAAAAATTGAATTTTTTAATTAAAAGTAGAATTTTTGGTGAAATTTTTTTGAAAAATTAAAATTTTTTGTGAAAAATAAATTTTTTTTTGTGAAAAATTATTTTTTTTTTTTGTGAAAAATTGAATTTTTTGTTGTGAAAAATTGAATTGAATTTTTGGTTGTGAAAAATCGATTTTTTGTGAAAAATTGAATTTTTTAATTAAAAGTAGAATTTTTGGTAAATTTTTTTGAAAAATTGAATTTTTTGTTGTGAAAAATTAAATTTTTTTGTGAAAAATTGAATTTTTTTTGTGAATTTTTTTTTTTTTTTTGTGAAAAATTGAATTTTTTGTTGTGAAAAATTGAATTGAATTTTTGGTTGTGAAAAATCGATTTTTTGTGAAAAATTGAATTTTTTAATTAAAAGTAGAATTTTTGGTGATTTTTTTTGAAAAATTGAATTTTTTGTTGTGAAAAATAAAATTTTTTTGTGAAAAATTGATTTTTTTTTGTGAAAAATTGAATTTTTGGTTGTGAAAAATCGATTTTTTTGTGAAAAATTGAATTTTTGGTTGTGAAAAATCGATTTTTTTGTGAAAAATTGAATTTTTTAATTAAAAGTAGAATTTTTGGTGAAAAATTGAATTTTTTAATGAAAGATTGAATTTTTATTGAAAAATTGATTTTTTAATGTAAAATTAAATTTTTAGTGAAAAATTGATTTTTTTAATGAGAAATTGAATTCTTAGTAAAAAATTGAATTTTTAATGAAAAATTGAATTTTTAGTTAACAATTGAATTTTTTAATGAAAATTAGAATTTTTAGTGAAAAATTGAATTTTTTAATAAAAAGTAGATTTTTTAGTGAAAGATTGAATTTTTTAATAAAAAATTTAATTTTTAGTGAAAAATTTAATTTTTTAATGAAAAATTTAACTTTTAGTGAAAAATTGATTTTTCTAATGAAAAATTTAACTTTTAGTGAAAAATTTAATTTTTTAATGAAAAATTTAATTTTTAGTGAAAAATTTCATTTTTTAATGAAAGATTGAATTTTTAGTGAAACATTGAATTTTTTAATGAAAAATTTATTTTTTAGTGAAAAATTAAATTTTTTAATGAAAAATTGAATCTTTAGTGAAAAATTGAATTTTTAGTGAAAAATTGAATTTTTTAATGAAAAATTAAATTTTTAGTGAAAAATGGAATTTTTAATGAAAAATGGAATTTTTAATGAAAAATTGAATTTTTAATGAAAAATTCAAATTTTAATGAAAAATAGATTTTTTTAATGAAAAATTGAATTTTTAGTGAAAAATTTAATTTTTTTAATTAAAAATTTGAATTTTTAGTGAAAAATTGAAATTTTAATGAAAAATAGAATTTTTAGTGAAAAATTGAATTTTTTAATGAAAAATTGAATTTATAGTGAAACTTTGAATTCTACATTGAAATTCCTATTAAGAAATTCTAATTTTGTAGAAAATATCGGTTAGAAATAATGTTATTTTTATATTTTGTATTTTAATCGATTTCTGTAAACAAAACTTCTGTTCGAAATTTTAACAGCAAAATGCAAATAAATTGCATTTATTATTGTACTGTATGACTCCTTTTAACATTTATTCAGTTTCTGTTTTCAATGCTGTTCATTTTTATATATAAAAATATTGTCCACAAACTCCCTAAGGAAATAATAAACTTTATTTTTATCATGCTGGTGTTAACTCCGTTTTCCACACAGTTATTCGTAATGGCAAAGAAATATAAAAAAGTTTTAAAATTGTTTGAAATTGAAGTCATTTAAGTTGAAAACCAAAGGATGTACACATGCACATATACATATATACATTTTACTACAGAAATATAGAACAACAAATGTATAACAGACAAATAGCAAATATTCACTAGTTTAACTTAATTTTTACCATATTCATTTACGTAAAGGGTGCTTTTAAATAAAGTTACTTTACTGAACCAAAAAAGATGGTCAATATAAGAAAAAAGGGTGTAGAATTGAAGAAAAGTGGATTAAATATCAACCAACGAAACCTTTATTTATCATAACGAAAATTATCGTTAATTTTTCGTAAATTCTTCAAAATGACAAAAAATCGTCAATATGACTATTGGAATTCGTTAATAAAAATGCAGTTAATTTGAATAAATATTATTCAATTTGAATAATACATTATTTAAATTGACAGAAATAAACTATTTATATTGACGAATTAAATTTTAAAGTTAAATTTACAAACTGTTTTACCGAACAAAATGTAAGTTGTATAAAATTAGGGGAGAAGCAGAACCCATACAAAGCAAATATTGATTATCGAATATCTATAGTTCTACAATAGCGAGAATTTTGTACAAATTATATTTTTAAAATACTTCGATTTGAAATTTGTGAATTTCTTTCTAGATTTAGGGCTGAGAGAATTTTTGTGCAGCAAGCACATCGAGTAAAAGATAGTTTTAAGATAATAGATAAAAATAGTACAGTGTCAAAGGACGGTGGTGAGCCGACGATGAAAAGTTACTTACATGTTTGTTGATCAGCTGATCTTCCATTTGCATTTTCATTAATTTATGCAAAATATGCCATTTAATTCAATCATACTAAGTAGAATATTCTACAAAATGTTTTTATAAAAAATATTTGACGAAAAAAAAAATAGTTAAATAAACAAAAATTTTGTTCAAATTAACATCTTTAGTATGTAGAATTGAATAAATTTCCGTATAATTTTATTTACAATGCGCATCTGTTGATATTCGTTATTTTTTTAACGAAATTTTATTCAATTTAGTATTTTTTGATAAAAATTTTTTTAATTTCTTTTAGTATATTTGAAGAAAATTATTCAATTTGAAGAAAAATTATGTTAATTAAAATAAAAATCAGTTTATTTAAAATCTTTTTTCCATTCGTGTTGTATAGTTTTAATTTTTAAAGACTAAACATTTTGACCATTTTTAAAACACCCTGTTTACTTCACACGTTGTACAAATAATATTCCATAGAGTACTTTCGAGAAATAAAAAATGGTCATATTCAGAGTTGTGGACTATCTGATGTTTAACAAAATTGTAAAATACAAAAGCGGTTTTAAGGTTGCAATAAAGGGAAATATGGAATAAAAAAAACAAGAAGTATTCAACTGAATGAAATGTTTGGGGTATATGACATATCCCTGAACAAATATTTGTACAACAATAAATTCCTGTAAGAGTTTTATTATATATACTTTTTACTAAGAAGAAAAAATAGTAAAAGCTAAAAAAACTTGAAACTTTAATAAACGTTAATTTAAGGTGAAATAACATTATCCAAAATATTTTAGCATAAACTTGATAACTCGTAGTGGTTCAATATGAAACAAGATCTTTAAAAGAAGTCAGAATTGTTGTTAATGTTAACTCATATGATTTTGTAAGCTTTTAAAGATAAAGATACTGAAAGTTTTTGATAAATTGTATCTTATATAAATAGCATCCATTAGATTATCAGTTTTACCTAAAATTAAATGTAAACATACTAATTTGTGCAGTCATTGTCACTGTTGAGAATTTTTAAAAATGTCACACCAAGAAAGTTTTTTCAGAAATCAGATTTCATAGAATTTATCTTCCAGTTATATACTCAAATTCCAAATACACTTACACTGGATTTTGTTACAAAAGCGCAACAGAGCAGTGTGGTAACTTGTATTCCATTGGGGTCCTACTAAGATATCTTGGGCATATCCCTTACTGTATCTTTATCTATCTTATATTTTCAAGTTATTTTTATTTTAATTAATAACTTTCAAGATTTTCAAAAACATAATTCAGGTTTTTTATTATATATATTAAAAGATTGAAGTCAGTATCTTCATTAATAAATATATAATTAATTTTTTTGTTGACATAAAAAATTTGTATTTTTTTGAAATTTTCTATCGGAATAGCTGGGCCCAGATATTTTTAAACTTGACTCTTTTCTATTAAAATTTTGGTTATTACATTTATATTCTAAAGCCTCAAATTTTGATTTTCAAAACGAAGTGCAATTTTGGAAACCCAAAGGTGTTTATAATTGTATTGTAACGGTTTCTTTCAGACTTTCAATAAATGTGGATTATATAGGTCCATTACAATAATTAATTTATATGTTGCAGAAAAGTTACAACGTGACATTACCGTGATATTATTATACTATGATAACAGTTGCTGTTAGCAATCATAGTATGGTTTATATACAACCAGGCGTCGTTGGAACATAACCATTTTTTGTTTTATTATATCATTCCAACATATTTTTGTTAAGTAATGGATTTAATATAGAACGTTTATGGGTACCAGAATCATGTTGTTTTCTCTGGGTGGTGAAAGAATTGTATTACAATAGAAATTATTTACTATTGAATGAAATGAAAAGCAGAGTCGGCTTAATTCAAGTGGAGCTGATATATGACATAGTAAATTTCAGCAAATGCAGAGAAGATAAGTTTAAAAATATTATATTTTTCGTTCAAAATTTTTAGTATTTTTTTATGTTATAATATTTCATATTGCCGTTCGATTGAAAATCACTTTCTAAGCTGCTTTAACGATATTCGTCCTTCTGGTTTGTAAACATGTAAAAATTGTGAACAAAATGGTATCTTGATATTTTTATGAAATTTTACCTTAAGAACAATATGCATTGAAATTGGTGATGATGTTACCAAGCATTCATACAAATGTTCACCCAGAATAGGGTTTTAAACCTCATAAAAGTCCTTAATATAAAACGAAACAAAAATTTAATTTAAAATTTTACGAGAATCGCTCAATAACTATCTATAATTTTAACTTCACCCATCAGAGAAATCTTCCTAAAAGGTGTTGATTTTTATATAGTCAATCTCGACAACATTTGAGAAGTTAATATAATAGATCTGATATTTTTTTGATATTTTCTTAATTTCTTATATAAGAAGTAGAACTAAGTAAAACAATTTTTGTTTGTATCATTATAAAAATTCCCGCCTATTTTATACCATCCAATATCACAAGTGGTGAACAGGATACATTAACTTTGTTATTCCAAAATATAACATTATTTCTTGTTGCATCTTATAATTAATTTGGAATTTACTATCAACTTTTTTATAAAATTTATGCTTAAAACCTTTTAATATTAATAATTTCTCTTCTTCATTCAAGTTAAATAATATTTTCACATTTTCAAGAAAAAATTTATTCAGATTCCAAATAAAACATATTTGTAAATAAATAAATTGTAAAATATATTAATTGATACTTGAATATTTATAAGAAATTTAGTATTAAAATTAAATTTTTCATAACAATTTCGAAAATCGTTTTTATGGAAAATAATTTCGATATGTGATCTTTTATATTTGTAAGTTAAAATTTTTGAATATATACATATAAATATGTTGTATATGTTATAGAAATTCTGGAATATAAACTCAATAACAAAATTCAATATAAAATATTTTTAATAAATGGAAACTGATATTGAGTCGAAATTGGTATGAATTTTACTTATCCAGGAAACTGTGTGTACAATTTTTTTATAATGTATTCATGGCAGGCACAGTGTGTCCAAATCGTTATTTTTTAATAATTCAGTTACTTTTGAAATGTTAAATATATTTTTGCAAAATTTAACACAGTGAGAGCTGGGGTGCGTGTTAGTTGATTTGGAGGAACACAATTCCCTATATGATCAGGGGCGGAGACAGTGACCCTTTAAATTGGATCACCTCGGGTATGTTGATTGTTGTTGATTTTTTACAAATTCGCCAAAAATTTATTTATAAATTAAGGGAAAGGATATTCAAGTCGAAAGAAGTTTTAACTCATTTTTATACCTGTTTATTTTAAGTTTTTTTTTTTTTTTTTTTTTTTTTTTTTTTTTTTTGATAGCGGACTTACTGTAAATATATCCGTTAAAAAGTTTTATTAATCTGAAGTTGAACCTTCAATTTAACAAACTTGGTAAAAAATTTTTTCTTTGTTAAGTTCTCAAATCGCAAAGCTGGAATCTTTTCTTAATTATGATATTCTATTTTTCTGCTAAAAAATTTTAAATCTGCAAGTTCCGACGTTTTCACAGATAACAAACGAATGTGCTAAAAGTTTTTAACCTGGCTTAAAATCTGCATTAACTAGGCTTCCTTTAGTTAAATTTTTACTATTCTTTTAT
The DNA here is from genome assembly GCA_004302925.2 of Cochliomyia hominivorax. NCBI lineage: Eukaryota > Metazoa > Arthropoda > Insecta > Diptera > Calliphoridae > Cochliomyia > Cochliomyia hominivorax. The sequence goes on along the minus strand of PYHX02000467.1, from coordinate 23,495,148 downwards.
ACGTTTTTACGTTATGTGAAAGAGACTAAAATTATGGATATCTCCAAAATCATAAGAGATAACCCAAACATATTATCGATATACTTAACCTATTTATATACAAAATTTCTTTTCCTACAATTCATAGATGGATTTTTGGTGATTTTTTAAATGAAAAATCAACACACTAAAGGTGATCAGTTTTAGAAGGTTACTGACTACGCCTCTGACTATATAGGGGCTTGTTTTCCTCCAAATTGCGTAAAGATATGAAAAATAACTGAATTATTTCCAAAAATTATATGAAACGTATACTTGTTTTAAAATTATGATACTCATACGTATAGTTATTTATACTTATACTAAAGTGTATACATGCACTAATATTTATATTAATTACATCCTAAAAACATAAACTATTTTTCATACAAATTATTCTTTACTTTCTTTACACTTTTTCGATTACAGACGCATGACATTTCCTCAATCATTTGTCAGGATGTTACGTGTATTAAATAAAGTAAAAAATAATAATGACAAATTGTGATAAAAATTGTAGATACATACAAGTTTTATATATTTAAAACCCTGTTTCGGAAAAGGGTTGACAAACAACAATCTTTTCTAACTCTAATTTGCGTTCAGACTTCCTATTTAGATGTCTCTGGGAACGATTATGAAGATATAGCTAAATCAGTTTAATTCGAATTAAATTTAATTGTACATTCTAGCAAAGTAATTTGTTTGAATTTTGTGGTTGTATGAGTTATCGGATAATAAGGATATTACAGGTTTTAAACAGCTGAAGATGAATATTGTAAACATGTAAGTAAAATTTCGCTTTAGTCAAATTACTATAGTGGTCATGAGACTGTATCCAACAGCTGAACATAGTTATCTAACTCGAATCAGAAGCTTGTAAATGTTAAAAAATATATATTTTAAGATATAAGATTTTGAACGTTGCATTTTGCCTCCTCAATCCATAATTCTAAAACTAGAACGGACAGGGTCAGGGGTACTATTCAAAAATTTTCCAATAAAACCATTTCGTACAAAAATGGTTTTACTGGAAAAATTTACAAAATTTGGAAAGACTCGATGCGATTGATTTTTCGGTATTCGATAACTTATATCTACATTGTTTGAGAGACACCTCTCTGCTTGTTCCTAACCGTTCGGTAAAACTGTTGCTTTGGAAAACAATTCAGATGAAAGATTTATACTCTCACTTCAACAGTTCTTAAGATATTCTATTATAAACATTTGCTTGGTATGGGTTCGAGTAAAACTGTTCCTTGAGAAAATAACTCTGATGAAAATAATACTCTCCTTTCAATAGTTCCATAGATATTCGATGATTAATATTTGCACTTAATGGTGGCTGTGTCTGCCACTGATCCTATCTATTGAACATTTTGTGCAGTAGAGAAGTATTTGAAACCAAATTTGAAAACCTTTCCTTTAAAAGTCGTTTAGTATTAGTAATTAATATTCTGAGAAATATCAATAATCCTTATTCCAGAAGTTCTTATAGCCCATATTACTTTCGGAATAATAAGGAGAAAATTTTAATATAGGTCCAGTCCGTTACAGATATAAAGATTCGAAATACTTGTTGTATTCCTGAATGATGTTGAATTGAATTTTATAAAAGATGGAATCAATGCTGCTGTATAACCATTGGCAAAATTTGTCTGGATCGGATCTAAAATGACTGGTTGTATTTTGATTTATTGCTATTAGGAATGCAATTTCTTTAGGGAGTACATCTCGTTTTCTTTTTGTTGAATTGAGATAATTAGTCTCCGAGTATATTATAGACAGACAAATCTATAAGCCAAATTTTGTCAGAGGATTTAAAGTTATTATTTTTTAATTTTACATATGAGTGACCTTACTAAATCTATAGACCTTTGAAGAATGGTTCGATGAAAATCGACTAATTACTATAGTCAATATTTGGGTCTTTTTAAGGAAACTTTGGTTTTGCTATTACTTCTTAAGTAAAATATGACTCAGTTATCCGATGTTTTTTTGGAAATTTCACGAAGTGAAATTCAAAGAAAAGGGAATTTGAAATATGATTTTATGAAGGATTTTATTTTATTCGCTATAGTTTTAGTAATGAAAAAGTTTTCTACATATTTATTTTGGATTTAATTTCGACTGATAATATCTCCTATCATGTACTGATTTTAATTTTTTCTTTGTGAGTACAAATATAAGACGCTTAATATTATTTCTTATATAAAAAAATTTAAAAAAAAAAATTATATGAAATCTTACGTTAATTAAAGGGAACGTAATTGAAAAGGTCGCTTTGACAGTTTTTTAATCATCATTAAATAAAAGATTTAATTCTCTAAGAAAGAGAAAAATATATCAAGATTTTTTAACTTCTGAAAAATGAGTAAGTGACAGTATTATATTCCGTGGTACTGAGTAGCACTTTATCGTTAAATTTTGTTGATTTGAATAAAGGTAGTAAAATGCTGATAGCGAAGGTTTTTAATGTTTAAGGTCGCTACTAAAAAATAAAACCAGTTCAAATAAAGATTCTCTATGAAAATATGTCGTATTCAGATTACGAAAGCTGGGCAGTGACATAATGAATACATCGTTCCAATATGTAACTTACATGTATTAAAATAAGGAGCACAAATTCTTAGCAGGTCCTGAGTTATCTGAGATTTGTGTTTAAAGAAAAATAGTTCAATAGTTGCGAATCTCGAATCTTAAAAACCACTTATTTTATGCAAAAATTAGGATGAGTTGAAGATATTGCACTAGAAAACTAAATAGTTATTCTTTAGCTTAAACACTGTTTACAGAAAAAGGCCTCTATAAGAACGTCAGTGTAATATGTTACCATATTCTCGAAAACACATACAAATATTGATACATATGAGTACATTTTAATGACCAATTTTGTTAAAAATGAGTTACAAGTATTGAAACCATTTAGACAAATGTTAAAAGAACTTTTTAAACCTAAAATGGGAGAGATTACTCTATAAGGGAATTATAGCCAAGTATGGCCCGATAATTGTCAAATTAGTGAAATGTATTCAAGATAATTACAAGGAAAATGTCGTCAAATTTTTGGTAGTACTGGAGCGGGAGAGAGGCATATTCATATATTCAGGACATTTGGAAAAATAATCGTGATAATTTAAATATAATTTTTCGTATTCATATAAAGATTTTTTTTCTGAGAAATATGGAACGAGATACGGAAAAAGGTAAATTATCTACAAAATTTCGAACAATATGACACACTGATTTTAGGGAGTATAAAAATTCCAAATTCCTTAGTCTATAACTAATTTTCTATTGATATGATTTTAATCATTTTTAATAAAATGATAAACTTCTGTGTTTTATGTTGTGATCGAAATCTGCTTTAAACCAGTTAATTTTAGTCTAACATTTTAGAAAATCTATTTTATAGATATTTGTGGTTATCCCAGATATCAATCTACAACTTTTGATAATACACAAAAATGAATGAAATAATGTTTCATTGAATTCGAATAATTATTTCAGGCTTGAAAATGCTTCTAACAGACAGACGGTTGGTCTATCACATGTAGCGATTAGGTTAATTCGTTTTGAAATATTTTTTCTGCTTATATAAGAGTTATAAACTGATCCTCGTAAATTTGCGAATATCGACTTCTGCATAAATATACCTCAAACTAACCAAATAATATTGCAATATCTGAGCTTTGTGTAACTTAAGATCCTTAACGTAAGTGGACGTTGTGTGAGAGAAATAACAAATACTTTTATATATTAAGATTTTTTTTTTAACTTAAAACTTAAAAGTAAAATGCTGAACCATTTTAAACAGTTTTGATGTTAAATTAACGAAAATTTTCGTTATAATGAATAAAACTTGCGTTGGCTGATATTTAACCTACTTTTCTTTAATTCTACACCCTTTTGCGTTATATTTACTAACTTTCTTTGATTCGGTGTATAGAGACTTTGGAGTTAGACAGTATTTGATTCAAAAATGTTAACTTTATTTCATTTTAAAGCGTGAAATATGTTTCAAAATATTTAAGTCCCTAATTTGGAGCTATTTCACTCGTTTACAATAACTATTTGTTTATATATTTCCCGTTCCCACTAAAGCACTATCTCTTCAAAGAAATATATTCTAAATATTGATGATATTTCCATTTATAGCTTGTTAAGTTAAAATACTTTTAAATCCCACATTGATATCGACAAACTTAAACGTGCATAACAAATTTTATGCAGATTTTCGTCGAATTTCAGACCAAAATTAAGCCTACAACTAAAGAGCATTTTTACCAAAAAAATATTGTACAAAGGACATAAATCTTTTATCCGTATTTACCACAACATACAAACAACAATCATTTGCATATAAATCTTTTTCCATGGCAAAATTTCAAAAAAAGTTTTCGCACGTCTTTTTTCGTGCGGAGTCACCAGAGTAACAAAACCGAACATTGCGTTGATTTTGTTTTTTATTTTATTTTCTTTTTTTTTTTGGATTTCGGTATTTTGGCAAACCAAAATTTTTACCTTTTAGCAGTAGCGATTATGTAAATCAAAATGTTTGCTGAAACGTAAGTAGCAGAGAAAAAAGTATATAAATACATGAAACATGTATATACATACATATGTACATATATTATTTATAGTGTTTAATAACGAAATATTCAATATATGACACATATATTTTGTTCGTATATTTTTAAGGTCGATTCAAATTTGGTCTAACGAAAAAATAAATATATATTTTTGCAAAAATAATCATTTACTGACTTTAAAGTTTGACATAATTTACATATCGTTATGTAGGTCACATTTTTATTTCACTATTCATAATTCGCTTGTTTTAACTAAACACAATAATCCTGTTACTAAGTATTTTTTGAAAAAGTTGTAGAGTTTGTTAAATTAAAAATGCAAGTAAATCTGAATTGGAAAGAAGTAAGAATTAAATATTCCGAAGAGCAGGAACTTAAATACTTTTACACGACTTAAATTTAAGACAAATTTGCAAGATATTTGAATATTATACGGGAGCTATAAGATTTGATGTTCTTAGAATTCGTTTCATAAATCAAAATGATGAGATGAGTTATTACTATCGGACTTATTTTTAAGTATTTTGATAAATTTTACATCAAAAAGTTTCAACATATAAAAACTTAATCCCTAAATTTAAACATTTAGTTTTTTTGCTTGCAAAATATTTATTTTTAGAATTTAAATCACAAGTAATGAAAGTCTGAGCCTTTTTCGAAAACCCTTCTTTTAATGTTGTTGTTTTAAAATCTTTAACACGAGCTCAATATCTCTCCACAGTCCTTAGATTCGAGCAATTTGCTTGATTTGCACCTCTTGGGACAAATACCACATTATTGTTCTTATACCACTCAAGCTCTTATTTACCAAAGTTAAAGAATTCGAAGTCATACCAAGAATAAATGGGTATATTAGGAAGTTTTATGAGTGGAAGTAGCCTTTTTGTAAACATTCGTTATGTAATTGACTTTTTTGCTGAACTATGTGGAACATCTTCGACTACATTGAATATCAACATAAAACTTTTGACCATAAAATTGCCACAAATAAGCGAGAACATACGTTCATCTCCCACTATGCTGCAAGAATAATTTTTTATAAAAAATAGACATATATTTTCGTGTTCTGATTTTGGCACCTTAACTGAGCAGCGTTTTTGAAAACTGCATTAGCTTCAATTTTCCGCACCAAATAATCGGGCTCTGAGCTAACCGGGCAGAATTACCACCGGATGTATTGAAAGCTGTTTTGATAATGCTTTCTATTTTTAAAATTTAGGAACATCATGTAGACCACGATTTTTGTGTGAAAATTTCAAAAAAAAAAAAAAAAAAATGGGTACAGTAATTTAACTTTAGATTAGAACCAAACAATACAGATATTATTTGATTTAAGAAAAGATTGCAGCTTTTAAAATTTCGGAAGTATTCAAGTCGATATAAATTTTTTACCCAATCAATCAATCCTTTAATTTGTGAACCTTTCGTTTTTATACCACTACTACTGGTGCTGAGGGTATATTCGTTTTGTACTTTTGTACAGTTTACAACACATATTGTTAAATACTTATGAAAACAAATTGGCATAAAAATATCCATATGCATAATTCCTATATAAGGGTACGCTATGCGTTTCCTTATTCAATCGCATAAATAAAATCCAGTCTTATATATCTAAGTTCTCCAGTGCATCTCTAAAATGTAATAAAAAACCTTTATTATATCTTATGTACATACTATGAAGTAACTTTTAGCATTATAACTCGAGCCACGTTCCGAACATGTTTTTTCACGGTATACTCACACACATACATAATCTGTTTTTATATAATATATACATATCAAATAACTGAGTTCATAACCAATACTAAGAAATTTACTGTTTGCCAGTAAATATTAAAATACAAACTGTCAACCACTTTAACGTGTTGATGTTGAGATGACAACATAATTAACTTGTTATTTTATGCATCAAACTGTCACCTCAACATGTGGGTGTATGAGATTGACTCTTATTCCTTAACCGTATGAAATATCTAATGTTAACTTGTAAAATTTTAAGGATTAATGCTAATTAGTGAAAATTGCAGTGTGCAATGAAATTATATATTTATAACCAACACAATCATTATTGGTAATGATATAATGCGGTTGTGCTTAAGTTTGTAATGCACAGAAAAAATATCGCTACCACCGCTTCTAGAGTATTAAAGATTCGGCATAGCCGGATATAGCATTCTGCCATCAATTTTTTTTTTAATTTTGGTATATTTTTTGGAATATAATTTTACCACAAAATATTAATTTAGTCAATCGCTGCTTGATATATGACACAATACCATTTGAAGATTGTTTGTTCTCATTCAACCATTCCAACTGAGCTGGGTGTTTGTGCGACCATAAGGACTCCTGTGGTTAATTCAATTACATAAGGGGAGAACGCATAATATTAACATGTAAGATAATAAAAAATTACTACTTCAATTTTAGTTAATAATCATTTTTAAATTATAATTAAAAATTTTGGAAATTTTATATTCAAATACACAAAGATGACCATAACATTGTTATAGCACTACATGAAATTAAAAAGGAATACTATTGTTGTTGTCTATAGCGATTTTTTAACACCGTCTACCAAGATAAATTTTCAAATTATTGTGGGAATATGTTAAGAGTTTCGTTCAAAAGTCAAAATTATGTAGTCTTAAATATTTTCCTATTATTGCCTCATATTATAGCCAAATTAATATTAAATTTTCTTTAATTTCTGAAATATTTATTATTAAAATTTTCGTTTATAAGGGGTACGTTCTTCATCCTTAAGATTTTTTTGGTGCGTAACTTTTTCAATCTTTCATAAACTATAGTCATATTTCTCAGTTTAAGGATATTGTCTTAGCTATCGGTCTATAACTTTTTATCGATAAAATCAAAACTTGCGAATTTAACATGTGAATCACCATCACAGTCATATGTGTTAAGATGATTTTTATAAGACATATTAGACATCATGGCCTATTTGAAAATTTGTCTGATTATCGTGACTAAGGCAATCTATTTCAGTTCAATAGTTGTTCTATTGAATCGATGTATCGGCTATCAACATCAAATATATATCGATTCAATAGAACTACTATTAAACTAATATAGATGGCTTTAGAAAGCCAAAGAAGACAAAAACAAACAAGTTGGCCAAAATTTCTAAAAATTGCTCATCGGTTAAGAAAAAGTTTCAAGGAATCCAAATCGCAAATAAAAAATATTTCCTCTGGAAGTGTGAAAAATTATAGAAGTTATTGGCTTTTCAAAATCATTTTTTAGAATGACAAAAAGACTGAATACATAATTCTGTTGGTAACCACTAGTTTTTCCTATCAAGATCGTAGAAAAAATTCACGCCAATTGAATAAAGTATTTTGTATCTTTCGAAACAAGTATTAGTCGAAAAGTTCAGGAAAAGTTTTACACTTATTTTTACATTATTAGAATTAATTCTTCTCAACATTCTGGTTTTCACCCTAAATTCATTGCTTTACTGTTCTGAAGCGAAGTGTACTCAGTAGGGGCATTCTGAATCGTTCGAAAAAGTTAGCAGGTACAAGTAGCAATGTATAGACTATAGGACGTATAAGCCAAGAAAAACTTTCCACATTTTTCTAAAGAGTTCTTGGCCAATCTTGAAACTGTGAAAATTATGATTTTTTGTAAGGTTGTGTCAGATACTCCAGTGGTATTTTATTCTTATGCATAAATGGTTTTGGACACATGTTTACTCGTACCCAATATCAGCTTTATTATTTATTCAGTATTTTTTAATTTCATTGCTCATTGGACTCTCTAATTTAATAGCTCAGATCTTCCGACAAACATTTTTCTTGATTTATGCAAAACTACCTCCATCAGAATATACAACTTTTAAGAACAAGGTATGAGAAATATGTTTAATTCATTTTTTATTCCTAAGTTGAAGAATTTTTTTGGCGCGAAAGCAATTTAATTAACTTATATATCCAATAATAGAACACATTTTTGTGATTGCAAAACTTAAATTAGAAAATTTCTGAAAGTTCAAATGAAAACCATTTTAGCGATTCCTTAGTATTTCATTTAAATGAGTCAACATAAGGGCGACTCTCAAGAGTAATACATCTAAAACATTTCTTAGATGATAAAAAGTATTTGTATCCTTAAAGATTGAAATAATTTTGCTTTGTCCTTTTCATGTCAGTTATTTACCAGCCGCCTGGTGAGACAAAAGTTGTTGTTTTTGACATTTTATAATGAAAGTTATTGATATCATGTTGGCATTGTTTATTTTTTTTCAGATAAATTTTAAATTTTATTTTAAAATTTGTTAACAAAATTCAACAATAAGGAATAAAGGCCTCGATTAAAACGCAAAGAAAGTTAACCGAGCTAATTGTAAAAAGTAGACTAAAACAAGTGTATGGAGGGGTGAATAACTAATTGAAAAAAGTTCGAATTTTAGTTTAAACTCCTAAAACATATACTACTGCTTTAAATTTGAAAAATCAATTAAATTTTTACTTAAATTGATGCACAATGCATCATAATTGAATATTGTTCAATATAAATATATACAGTCCTATTAAGTAGTAAGATCAAAAACTTCTTAACACTTGTTTAAACTAAAGTTTTTCATCAAGTTATCTTTGTAAAATTATGTTATGTTTAATGCCAAAAATTAATATGTTGTGAATTTGTTTAAAATAAGGAAAAAAGCGCGTACTAAAATTATTGAATATTTTCAGCAAAACCCAATTTGATCCTACAATAAGTTGGTAAAACATTAATTGGTATGCCGTCAAGCTATTGCTCGTTGATAGAAAACCTGGTTCAGGTAGAAATAATGATTCATATTATGTTTAAAAAGCCAAAACTAGAAAGCATTCTCAAAAAAGCTTCCAATACATCCGACTGGAAAGCAGCCCGATTAGCTCAGTGCTCCGAATATTTGGTACTAAAAGTAAAAAAAATTTTAACATAAAATGCTTAAAAAGTTCCTGATAAAAATGTTGCTAAAAATTTAATCCAAAAACTGAGCACGGAAATTAAAGTAAAGTTTTCTAAACAATTATTCATAATGGATCAAGAAACCTATGTTCTGGTAGATTATTCGTAAATTCTTGGTCCAAAAATTTTATGTTGGTAATGCTCGAGAGAATGTTGAGGAAAATTTAGCACCCAAAAGCAATCAAAATTTCCTAAAAAGTTCTTGATATGACAATAATATGCAGCGACAAAAGAAGCCAATATACAGGCTTTATAAACACCGAAAATTAAAGGCTGCTTCCATTCATAAGTCTTCTAATATGTCCACTTATTTTTGGTCTGACTTGGCATCCTGTGATTATGGTAAGCATTCATAACACTAATTTAAGCACACAAATATAATTAAATCCCAGAAGATCAATTATTCTAACCTCTTTTATCACTTTCTGACCTATTGTGTTTTACTGTCTTTGTCATTGATATATTTACTCAACTAATGACCTTAGGTGTAATATGACTTCAAATTTGAAGTGTAAGATAAACAATTTATAAAAAAAGAAATGAAAATATATTACTGACATAAATAGAAAACACCTGTTGTTTGCAATATTCTATAAATAAATAACTGCAGGAAATATACGACAAAATCTCAAAATAACAGCATTCTACATGCTTATGTATTGAATTTAAAATTAAACTAATTTCAAACAAATAAGAATCCGATATTCGGTCGTGCCGAATCTTAAATACCCTCCACCACTTACATTATGAGAAGAAGATTTTGCAATGTCTATAAAATTACTCACATATATTGAAAACATTTCAAAGATTTATCTTTGAATTTTAATGGAATTGGCTCATATTTAAAAAGCTTTTTAAGTTGGAAGTGTAATTATAAGGTAGTAATAACCAAATATGGCCCGATAATTTATGTATATCTAAGACAGTTTAACAATACAATTGTACCAACTTTTAAACCTTTTTCTTTGAATGGGCTTTAAATGTGAACTATAGCAAAATATGGTAAGATATTCGTGAAATAATATATATTTAAGATAGATATAGTAATCGATTTCAATAGAATTGTTTCATGTCTAAAAGTCTTAAAAGTTATAATTTTTTCCGGGAACTAGACTATATCAAAATAGGGACCGATAATCACCCTGAAAGTAAGGCAATTATAAAAATAATCATAAAGATTTTAAACAAAACAGGTTAAGGTGTTAACTTCGGCCGAGCCGATTTTTTTTACCTTTCACCTTTGCTTATATGGATTCTTTTTAAACAACGAACTTAACATTTAATGTTAAGTCCCTAATGTAAATAGGCTTTCATAACATGATCTCTTGTAAAAGAAGTCTAAAGCACACAATACACATACAAAATTTTATTCATATCATGACTAGTAGTTTTCACTTTCACTAAAATAATACCAGTATAAATATAAAATAATTCTTGATAACTCGGCTATTTGTGGGCCAATTTCGAAAATTAAAAAACCAAAATACTAGAAAAAATTGGCTGTTTTTCAGCATTAAAATGTTAAGGGTATAAAAATTGTTTGATACACATATAATGGTAAATAGGTCATTGTTGACTAGTTCTATAAGCTCAGAACTGATTTCCAGGAAGGGATCTTATATGAGATCTATAGAAATATATTGGTAGAGATTGGCCAAATTAAAAATATATTTTTTAAAAGTAAGTTTATTAAGCTCAATATATGGCGGATTTCGGAAGATTATTACGACCTATAAAACTCACCTATTCTAGGATTTTTTTAATTTTGCGTACTTAAGCCTATATTTTTTATTTATCCGATAATGAATCACATATTACTGTATATTATAATTAAATTCTCGTTTAAATCCAATTACTCTTTGTTGAATTTGGTCAATTATTCCGGGTGTGAGAATGTTTTCATCAGACAGACGGACAAAGCTAAAACGACTCAGATTTTGATATGATGCAATAATGATGACGATTACTTCTTGGGGTTACACACGGAATGACAAAGTGAATATACCCTCATCATCATTGGGGAGGTAGAGGTATAAAAAGCAACTTGTGGTATGAGTAATAAATTGTTTATGTTTTACTTCTTTAATATTAATCATACGTCTAGACATTTTTTATTTACAAAATAAGTAAACTTGTAAAATTCCAATTCATTTAGAATTTTTGAAAACGAATTTATGAAGAAATTTCAAAAGTTTATTTTAGTTTCTATAAATAAAATATTTTCTCTTTAAATATAAAACTAAAAATTTTTTTAAAAATTATAAATTATTATAAAAAATGTATTGAAAAGAAAATTACTACAAAATATATCCGAGAGTTAAATGCACTGTGAAGTAATTTGTTCTAAACATGTTTGCTACACAAGAAATGAAGGGCTTTTAAACAACAGTCATTTGAAAAGCACTTAAAATGTATTCAAACAAAAAATCTACGATATACTAAGGAGAGACTTCGATAAATTCATAATTTTCATTAAAACATTAAACCCAAGTATTATTTGACTTTTGCCGTCTAACTGTTTTCAATATTATTAAACAGTACCGGGAGAACTTGTCGGTTAATAGAAAATCTGGTTCAGGTAGAAGGAAGGTCCACAAAATGTTACTAAAGCCAATTTGAATGCATTTTTAAAAGAGCTCCCATCCGGTAGGAAAGCAGCCTATTTAGATCAGATCTCGGGCTTATGCGGAAATTTAAGTCAAGATTTCTAAATATAAGAATGTTGAAGAAAAGTTTGGGACCCAAGCATAAGGTAAGTAATATGTATAAGGCAATATGCAGTTAGGGCAAATGAAGCCAATCATATATCACGGAATTTTAACAAACAAGGCTGTTTCTCTCCACATAACTTCATAATGTGTCCACTTATTTTTGTCCTGACTTAACCTTTCATTATTGTAAACAAGCCCTTGAGGGGTACAAGAAAAATAATTTGGTATTTGTTCCAAGGGAGGCAAATCCTCCAACTTGAGATAGTGAGCTCTTTTGAAAGGAGAACTGAAGATCACAAAAAAGTTGTCCAAAATATTAATAGGATTTTAACGGCGATCGACTAGCTGTGCGAACGATGTGACAGAAGGTCCTATTAAACCATTAATGGAAAGGTATCCATTTGTGTAAATTATAAAAATAATTTCAGTAAAATTAAGAAATATTAAAAAAGTTTAATGGCTTTTTTTATAAGCATATATATTTTAATACATTTTCAATTCAATCATTAATTCTAAATCTTTAAAACAAGTAATGCGAGTTTAATTTTAATGACTTGACTATTTATATATTTCCTTTTTGGACGGATGGCATAGTATCATTCTATATATTTCTCTTTTAGATTTTAAAAGTATGTTGAAAGAATGAAAATGCGATCCGATGCCTACCAAAGACAAAGGGGTAAGTGTTTTTTATACCTGTTTTTTCGAACAGTGGAGTTGGTCTATTAACAGATGTTATACTAAGTTTAATATAACTTCTGTGGGTGTTTTAATAACCAGAAGCATTCAGTAAAGTAAATTATTAGTTATCAGCTAATAGAATGCAATTCTGGTCTCTTTCTAGTTAATACATATTTTAAAGAGAACCTATAAGATAATACAAAATGTTATAAAATTGTTAAGGTTTTAAACAGTACGTTTTCTAAGCTTCATTCATGGTGTTACATACGGAATGGGTTCAGAAACTGTGGACTAAAAAGCTTTAGTTCCATCTTATTTTTATTTCAATTTAATATTTTTAAAATTAATTTCAAATATCTGTTTTTTGTTTATAGTGACACATTTTCCGATAAAAATTGATTCCATTTTCACTTTATTTACAAAAAGAAATTACTTTCAATAAACAATGTTTTCATTGTTCTTAATTTTAGATATTTTTAAAGCATTTTTTATACTCTCCACCACCACAAGTGATAAATAGAGTATACTAACTTTGTCATTCCATGTGTAACGCTAAGAAGGAATCATATTATGTATGTATATTCTAGCAGCAAATCAAATTCTAAGTCGATTTTGCTTTGTCTATCTGGCTGTCTGTCTGTCTGCTGTTGGCACTCTCACATCCATAACAATTGACAGAGCACAACAAAATTTGACCTGGGTACTTGTTGCAATTCTGAGAAGCTTCTTACTAGTTTCACATTTATCCAAAAACTGTCAATTAGAAATCAAACTTTAATTAGCGGGTGTGTACGAAACATAAAATATTTATTTACACACAATTGGGGGTGAGGGTATTGAATATTCGGATTAGCCGAATATAAAATTATTATTTGTTTCACTTTCATTTTATAGTTTGACAACTTTATTTCTATAAGTTAAGCGCCTTGACAAGTATATATTTCTCAAATTTAACATACGACTTTTGATATCAAAAATAAATGTTCTTTTAAAAATGTAATAAAATAAAAAATAGGAAACTCAAATAGTTTTCCACTTGAATTCCTTATCGATAGTGAAATACTTTCAATTAAATGAAATTTACTCAAATAAAAATTGTTGTTCAATTTCCTTAATGGAAATAAATATTGAATATTTTAGCATGAAATAGAAAATATCTTCTGTTATGGGAAATGTTACAGATGGTTTATTTAAATAGAGCTTCCTGTTGCACAAGTTGATACATGAACGAATATATAAGATTATTTCATTTTTGGTATTCTTTGTAATATTACTTCGGGCTTATTGATATCTTGTAGTAAATTATTTTAAGAATAATAAAATAAACTATTTTCTTACTCTATGATGTTCGATTAAAAACTACTCTTGTGATGATATGAAAGAACTGTTAGTACAACTAAGAACTCAATTTTTCCTTAAAATGCAATTTCTAACTAAAAATTCAATTTTTCACTAAAAATTCAATTTTTCACTAAAAATTCAATTTTTCACTAAAAATTCAATTTTTCACTAAAAATTCAATTTTTCACTAAAAATTCAATTTTTCACTAAAAATTCAATTTTTCACTAAAAATTCAATTTTTCACTAAAAATTCAATTTTTCACTAAAAATTCAATTTTTCACTAAAATTCAAATTTTCACTAAAATTCAATTTTTCACTAAAAATTCAATTTTTCACTAAAATTCAATTTTTCACTAAAAATTCAATTTTTCACTAAAAATTCAATTTTTCACTAAAAATTCAATTTTTCACTAAAAATTCAATTTTTCACTAAAATTCAATTTTTCACTAAAATTCAATTTTTCACTAAAAATTCAATTTTTCACTAAAAATTCAATTTTTCACTAAAAATTAAATTTTTCACTAAAAATTCAATTTTTCACTAAAAATTAAATTTTTCACTAAAAATTAAATTTTTCACTAAAAATTAAATTTTTCACTAAAAATTAAATTTTTCACTAAAAATTAAATTTTTCACTAAAAATTAAATTTTTCACTAAAAATTCAATTTTTCACTAAAATTCAATTTTTCACTAAAAATTCAATTTTTCACTAAAAATTCAATTTTTCACTAAAAATTCAATTTTTCACTAAAAATTCAATTTTTCACTAAAAATTCAATTTTTCACTAAAAATTCAATTTTTCACAAAAAAATCAATTTTTAACAAAAACTCAATTTTTCACTAAAAAATTCAATTTCTCACTAAAGAATTCAATTTTTCAGTAAAAAATTCAATTTTTCACTAAAAATTCAATTTTTCACTAAAAAAATTCAATTTTTCACTAAAAAATTCAATTTTTCACTAAAAAAATTCAATTTTTCACTAAAAAATTAAATTTTTCACTAAAAATTAATTTTTCACTAAAAATTCAATTTTTCACTAAAAAATTAAATTTTTCACTAAAAAATTCAATTTTTCACTAAAAAATTCAATTTTTCACTAAAAAATTCAATTTTTCACTAAAAAATTCAATTTTTCACTAAAAATTCAATTTTTCACTAAAAAATTCAATTTTTCACTAAAAATTCAATTTTTCACTAAAAATTCAATTTTTCACTAAAAATTCAATTTTTCACTAAAAAATTCAATTTTTCACTAAAAAATTCAATTTTTCACTAAAAAATTTCAATTTTTTCACTAAAAAATTCAATTTTTCACTAAAAAATTCAATTTTTCACTAAAAATTTCAATTATTTTTCACTAAAAATTCAATTTTTCACTAAAAATTCAATTTTTCACTAAAAATTCAATTTTTCACTAAAAATTCAATTTTTCACTAAAAATTCAATTTTTCACTAAAAATTCAATTTTTCACTAAAAATTCAATTTTTCACTAAAAATTCAATTTTTCACTAAAAATTCAATTTTTCACTAAAAATTCAATTTTTCACTAAAATTCAATTTTTCACTAAAAATTCAATTTTTCACTAAAAATTCAATTTTTCACTAAAATTCAATTTTCACTAAAATTCAATTTTTCACTAAAAATTCAATTTTTCACTAAAAATTCAATTTTTCACTAAAAATTCAATTTTTCACTAAAAATTCAATTTTTCACTAAAAATTCAATTTTTCACTAAAAATTCAATTTTTCACTAAAAATTCAACTTTTCACTAAAAATTCAATTTTTCACTAAAAAATTAAAATTATCACAAAAAATTCAACAATGAAAATTTAAAATTTTACAAAAAAGTCTTTGTCTGACAATAAAAAATTTCACAAAAAATTTTCACTTTCCACTGATATGGAATTTTTACAAAAAGTTAAATTTATTATTAGAATTCAAAAATTAATTAATGCATTGTTTTTTTAAATTTTTGTGCTTGCAGGTAATAAGGCTTCGGTACAGCCGAATATAACTGCTGAAGTTTCCATATAGATTGTATAATCACTTCTTTTAATGCAATTGTTTATATTGAATATTATAATTATAATGTCAAAAGTTCTGCATGTATGTGTCTACATTTTATCTCAAAATTTTGGTTGCTTTAAAGATTTTCATTGCGGAAGGATATGAAAAGGAAATGTGAAAATGCAATTAAATAAAATATACGCACGTGTTTATATTATGAATATATAATTTAATTTTATGGATTAAATATATTGCAAAAGTAAACAGTAATAAACTTTATATATTAAATCTGATATTTTATATGTATCTGTTAACGTAAAACTTAATAATGGCGTTTATCTAAGGATGGCTTTATGATCTTAATTTTATGAGGAAATAAACATTTCATTGATTCATATTATCGAAAACTGTTGAGAGCAGTTGTACTTAATTTCATAGAAAAATTTTTTATAAGGAGTGACATCGAAAAACTTTTAACATATATATTAATAAAAACGAAACTAACAGACTAACAGTTATTAATAAACGTCGATTTTTGATTTGAGAAATTTCTTTCGAGATCTAGGACTGAGAAAAATTTTTGTGCAGCAAGGCGCACAGAAAATGTAATAGACAACTAAATATAATGCAATGTCATTAGGACGGTGGTGGGCCGTTCGACTTGAATTTCTGTTGAAAAGTTACTTACGTGTTTGTTGATCAGCATTTGCATTTTCAGGAGTTTATGTAAAATTTCAATCATATTAATTTGAATGTCTCATAAATTTTTTCCGTGCCATATTTCGCTAAATATGGCAAAGAAAATATATAAACTTATTTGACGAAAAAAATAGTTAAATAAACAAAATTTTATTCAAATTAAGTTCATTTAAATATGTAGAATTTAATAAATTTATGTGCTATTTTACTTACGATGTTTCACTGCCGCTTTTACTAAATTTTTGTCAATTTAGTATCTATTACTAATCAATTTTTTGAAGAAAATTCTTCAATTTTAAGAAAAATTCTGTTAATTAGAATAAAAATTTGTTTATTTAATATATTTTTTTCGTTTAATTTCTACGAACATTTTTCGTTAATATTATCTACGACATTTTTTTCAGTGTAGTGATCGAATTGTGAACCTTTTTCGGAAACCCTTTCATCAACGGTTTTATAGAGTTTTCGGTCATATTACTAGAACAGTTAGTCAATTACCATTTAAATTTTCTACCACACTTTTGGATTCCTTTTTTGTGTTCTTCAATTATATTTTAACAAGATCCCAATACCTTTCCTTAGGCTAGGCCCTATTTTATGGATTAACCTAACCTACAAATACCACATTATTGGTCTAGTACCACTTAATGACTTATTAACCATAGTGAGAAGATGCCAAGTCAGGCAAAAATAAGTGGACATATATTGAAGTCTTATGAATGAAAAAAAGTTTTTTTGTTAATATTTCTGGATTTGCAACAACTGCCCATTGCTTGCTATACAAAAAAGTTTTTGGGATACTTGACGTTTTTTTGGGCTCTAAACTTGCCTGAAACATTTCCTTCATTATAAGCATTTTTGATCAGAAAGTTTCAAAAAATCTGCTAGAACACACGTTTCGTTATCCATTAAGCAGCAAGAATATTTTATTTCCAAATTTTTAGTAGCGTTCCTATTGGGAACTTTTTGAGTTTGCATTAGCATTAACTTTTCGCACCATATAGAATGAGCACTAACCGTTTGTGTTGGGAGCTTTTTTGGAATTTTTTCAATTTTTTGGCTTTAGAAACATTGTATGGACCATTCTATCTACATGATCCGGGTTTTTTATCAACTGTTTAATAACATTAGAAACAGTTTGACGTCAGACTTCTGAACGCTTGGTCAACTTGTTGTAGAAGCAAGTTAGGTTTTGTTGAAAACATTTAATCAGATATTTGATCATTTAATCAAATTAACAATATATTCATTTGTTTCACATTAAACATAATAACTGAACAGTTTTACAAAGATAACTTGATAAAAAAATATAAAATAATACTTCGCTTAAATAATTTTATGAAAAATGTGTGTTAAGAATATTTCGATCTCTGTTCTTAATAGACGAAATTGAATCTAAAGAATTTTAATTATTGTTCAGTGTAAAACATTATTAAATTATCTTTAATATTTTGCATCAAATATTAAATGTTAAAATTCATCAGTCAGCTTAGGGAATAAAAAATCTGTGTATGTTATGTACGTAAAATATTGGGTATAAAAATATTTAACACCTTAATTGTCGTCTAATAAAATTTTTATCATCATAACATTTTTGTAGAATCTGCAAAGAATAGAACAGTATCAGTCTATAGATTTGAAAAGTTTCTTTAAAAAATTTTAACTTATTTTGTTTAGAGTATAACAAATATAATTGTGTATAGAAAAACTGCAAATACTTTTTATATAACCTAATATTCATAACGTATCATATCTGAATGCACATGAATGGATACAATTTATTACATTTTGTTATAAATATTATGTGTGTATAGATGAATATCAGTTAAATTTATGATGTTTTCTATGATGGTGATGACAATGCATGAGATAATACTATTTGTCTATATGTGAACATATACATGTACATACACTGTTACAGAAATCATTGTTTTATAATGTTACGTTGTGTAGAAAGTTGCATACGAATAAAAAAAAATAATTATTGTTGTTGCAACTTAATAAGTTTGTTTTGCAATTAGCGGAATATTATAAAAACATGAACAGTTATAAAGAAAATACAGTTAATTTTAAGTAACCTAGTTTTAAATATGATAATGCCTTTTTGCTCCAATAACCTTAATAAAATCAGGTTAAAGATTATTTTTGAAAAGTAAACATTTATTTATAAATATGAAAAATGAATAATAATTATTTTCTAACAGACTGTTTTAATAAAGATCACAGGTGTAAAACGCAACAATTCAAAACTTTGGATTATATTTCCTTTACAGAAACAATTTCTAGGATGTCTTAAATACCATAAAACGATTTGATTTATGCGATAAAATTTGATAGAGTTTATTAACAAATTGATCAGCGAAGAAGAGATTCATTATGATGTTTAAATCAAAAAGTAGTGTAATTTCAAAAATACGTATCCATATCCTATTAAAATTTTTACAACTGAAAAAGAAAATAATATGAATCGAGTTTGGACATTCGTGTAAACACCAATTTAGAAGAAGGAAGAATTCATTAATGAAAAACCTTAAGTACCAACCACTTTATATGTTATATGACCTTAATGCATCAACTAAATTATACTCAAACTCGTTCAAAAGTACTTGCCAATTCTATACCTCCATTTATGATGATTTACAAAAATGTAATCTTAAGCTAAAGACAGTGGTGCAGGGTAGAATATAGTCGGACAAGACTTACACCACAGTGAAGGCATTAAAATTTATGGAACGGCACTCGTATAATCTGATTTTATGAATTTAAGTTATATGAAATATACTTATTTAAAATATTTTCTTCATACTCACAAATGAATTTAAAAGATTTATGCTGAAGGAGTTTCGATCATAGCAAATTTTGGTAGGGCCTTTTCTGGTTACATATAGATTTTGAACTGACACTTATGCAAACTTCTTTCCGGGAAGACAATTCTTTTGGGAGACATTTAAAATATTGGACCAAACAAGATCAATTTTTAAATAATAATAGATACAAACTTTGTTATGATACTTTAAAGATTGTGTATTTACAGCGTTAAATCGACTAATAAAGTGATTCTGAGTCGAACGGTAGAAGATGGTAGAAATTGGTGCAATATAATAAGTTGCCTGTATTTGTAAACATTTGTTCCAGGACCATATAGCATCCAGTTCCAATCAAGGTAAACAACAGAAAGTAAATGAAATTCAAATGATACCCCCAATCAATAATGGAATTATCCATTATTATGCCACACACATTTTTTTCTACAAAAATCACTCTAGTATAGTACCCTTTAATACATCTTTTGAACTTACTTATTTTTGTCATTTAAATTGGACTTTGTTAACTTTGTATTTATAAAAAATAAATAAAAAATCATAAATCATGTCATCTCAGTTAGCCATCCAAACGGATATCGTTTGAAAAGATTCAGGGAATGAGTTTGAACCGATCAATTTATGTTATTTTTATTGCAAATATGTCTTAACTTTATTTTTTGATCTTCATATTTGAAAATTATTTGCTTTTATGTTTACCACTTTTATGAGTTTAAAAACTATTTCTGTAATGGCCTTAGTATATATCTATATAAATTTAATTGACAAGTCGTTTCTGTAAGAATTTAAAAATCACTGGTGACTATATTATATTAATGCATTATAGACATTCTTATAATATACAACGTCATAGTAGAAAAAATAAAAATGATTCGGTCATGTTGAGTCCTTAATGCTCTGCATTTAGAAATAATTGATTGAACAATACACAATATTTACTAAATTGCTTCCTCTGTTAATTTAAGGTATTTTGTATTGTACAGAAATACTTATAATTCACGGTAAATAATATTTGAACTTTTCATCCAAAGATATAGTCATTATCTTATTATTAAACTGTCTATCTGTATACAAATTTCATGAAATTCTCAGCAAAATTTCTCAAAATATAAATTTTGAGAGATATGAGGCATTAAAAATATCATTTGTAAAGGGGATATCATTTTTCCGTGCCCTATATGAAAAATTTTTAACATAAATTACTTTATCATAAAGAATAAAATCTTTTGTCTTTATGCCAAATTTTATGAATTTTTCTCTCACGTTTTCAGAGTTATAATATATTTTGTTTGTAGGGTAGATAGCACTCCCCGACCCCTATATATATAAATTAAATTATTTATCTACGCGGATATGGTCAGAGGAGATGAAAGTAAGTTTAAGTAATATAATATCTGAAAAAAAATTCCAGGACCAAATTCCGATTGTATGATTTTTAAACATTCGTCGCTATTTATGAAATTGTTTCTGAATCTAGGATGGAGTCGAAATTTGTGCATTAAATCGCTACGGGTATAAGCTTGTAAATGTAAAAATTTTGATCTTTTTGAAACAATATTATAAAGAATATTAAAAAAATGCGTATGAGTAATATTAGTCAATTAAATAAATTACGTATACGTTCAACATTATTAGAATTTTTGATTGCTTCAACATGCAACACACGTATTTTTTTCTATTTAAATGTTTTATAATCATCAACATATGACACATATTTATAAGAATATTTTCCAATTTTCATTACTACAAAGAAGTTGCAATAATGCAATATTCTTTCAGTACTTATTTTTGAAACAATTTCCACTTAATATTAAATCATAATACTTAATACATATGACTCAGTAATAAACGTATTATAAAAAATTTAATTCATGTAGATAAGATAAAAACCGTTTTACATATAAATAAACTAATTTATTCTTTAGTTAAGAAAAAATTACAAAACTCATAAAAGTGTTACTGGAGGCAATATTAATTAAAACATTCGTTATATTAAACACATACATACGTACATATATAAAATATCTCTTATAATAGTATACATCCATTAATATTATTCTTTGGATTATGCCTTAAGAGTTAAGTTCTTATATTATATTTTGTATTATTTGTTTTAGTAGCAAACCCGATGGCATATACAAGTTATTAAGAACCAAATATAGAATTTTTTTTCATTAACTCAATTGAGAATTTATAAAAATAAAACAATGAACATAATTAATTACGTGCATTCTATACACTTTTGAAATAATATTCTTCTCACATAAATTGGAAATATTCGTAATTAAGTAATCTGAACACTTCGGGTAGAGAAAAGCATCAAACATGTTCTAATATGAAGTCAAAAACAGATATGTAAAATCATATTAAAATTATTTTAAAGACCAAAATAAGCGGAATATTTTCACATTTACATCCTTCTCCACCATAGCACAATGCTTCAAAGAAAAAATTAATGGCTAAAACGATTTCAATGAACTGATAGCAAAAATTCCGATTTTGGTCTTTATAGATCTAACGGGGGTCTATCCGCAGGATCTTAAAATTGGTCAACTCGGGTCATAGAAATTTCAAAAACGATACAGATTCCTTATACCTGATTATTTTACTCTCTTACATTTTAGGAGATATTAAGCTTCAAAAATGGAAAATTTTACTTTTTGATCGATCTTGGCGGAGCTTTTATTTTATTTAATTTTATCCGATTTGTTCAAATATTATTATTGTTCAAATATTATTAAATTTGTGTAGAGAAAAAATTTTGAAAATATATTTATGGAATTCAAAGTTATAAGCATTCAAATCTGAATTTTTAGAAAAAAATAATCATACTGTTTTGAGTTATAAAAAAAATTTAAAGTATCTTATATTTAAAGTATCTTATTTATATTTCCCTAAAAGACTATTTTATGGATTTTCTGTAATTTAAGGTCTGACTTTTTTTCTAAAATCCCCTTGTTGTGGAACTTTTCAAAAAATCCCAACGGTAACGCTGCCGCCCTCCCAGCTGTTAAGTTTGCTCTCATAGTAAAACAGATCGAAATATTGAGTATATCTTAATGAATTTTGGAACGTGCTATTATTTTGGTATAAGAACGGTGTCTATTGAAATTGGTCATAATTTATCCATTATTTGATAAACCAAATAATACAAATAAACCACCGATATTGGGTTTTGAGCATATAAAGTCTTCATATTCTGTGATCTGTGTGTAGTATTCCTTAGTCTTAAAATTCAATTTTTCAATAAAAATAAGCAATTTTTCACTAAAATTCTACTTTTTACTAAAATTTGAATTTTTAACTAGAAATTAAATTTTTCATTAAGAAATAAAATTTTTTATCAAGAAATTTTGCACTTAAATTTTAATTTTTCACTTAAAAATTTAATTTTTCACTAAAAATTCAGGTTTTTTACTAAAAATTCAGTTTTTTACTAAAAAATCAGTTTTTTACTAAAAATTCTCCTTTTTAAAAAATTCAATTTCTTGGTAAATATTTTATCTTTTTTTACACAACATTAATTTTTTTTATAAAAAATAAATTAAAAAAAATTAAATTCTGGAAGAGAAATTAAAGATTAATTTCAAAATTTTTGACTAAAAAATTAAAAATTTCAATAAAAATTAAATTTATTTCTAAATAATCAATTTTATACTAAAAACAATTCGTTAAAAAAGTTAACTTTAATTTTTTCCCCAAATTTTTGACAAAAAAAAAAAAAAAAGATAAAATAATAATTTTTTCCTTAAACTTAAAAATTTTACTTATTTTTAGCAGACTCTTTATTTAAGTTAATTTTGGTATTTTGTCTATGACGAAAAGTCTTAAAAAACCTTTATTTAATTTGGTTTTCTTATCTTTAATATAATAAAATATTTCTATATATAATTTTTGCTTTTGTCTGTTAAGTTCATCGAACTTTCTTCATTTGTTTTGTGGTAAAAGGACATGAGAGTTTATTGACTTAAAATATGAAAAATTATGGATGAACGCTTGTACTCTAAGAGACAGAAATAATAAAAAAAACTTCTTATATTTGAGTAGTGAAAGAACATATGAAAATTATTCCATTTTGTGCTTATCTGTCTTTCACCATCACTAATGATGAATGAGGTTAATCAACTACATATGTTATTTAAAGTAAGATACCATGGAAGGAGATTTAATTTCACTACAAAATGAGGATGAGACTTCACTATATTCTTCAAAATATTTTTAGTTCATTCCCTTTCCATTTGATATATTCTATTCTATTTGCTAAACTGAAAATTTGTTTCAATTAGAAAATCACTCCCGCTTCCCTTCTTGTAAATTTTAATAGGACAAGTGGAATGAATCGGATAGGCAATTTATTTTTCACTTATTGGAGGTCGTATCAGTTATCACATTTCGCTCTCATTTTTATACATAATATTTGTCCGTAATCTGGACATAAATGTGTTACTCTGTCGTCACAGATAATATTTTATAACTTTAGAATAAGGAAGGAACTTAAGCAGCTGGAATATGGCAAAGCTCGAGGAGGGTTAAAATATCTGTGAGTTTTATAAGTTTAAAAACTTATCTCGGAAAAATATTTATATGGAAACCACCTAAAATATGGCACCTACCATCAACGATACTGTTGAGATTTATCGAAAAGTCGCACAAAACGGTGATTTTTTAAAATAAAGATGATTTGCAACATAAAAGTCGCAACGGGTTTAATTTACCAGTATAATTTCACAGAAGTACCGTTAATGATTTTTAATGATTCTATCGTTCCAAATTTTAATTTTGACATTGCCTTTGTTAAGTCAAAGTAATGAAATTTCATGAAGCCGAAAATGCAAATTTAAAGAAAGAGGACAAGTAGGTAAAAAGCACAAAAAAGTCGCAATTAGGGACTAAATCCGCATCAACGGAACACGATGTATCTCTAAAACTGTGATCTGTGGAGTGAGCTCAACGTTCACATGGATAGCTTGGCTGGTTGAGAGACGAACGTATGGATATCGTAACATCTATTCAGAATGTAATTTTTGTTGGCTTTTTGTCATTTGAAAAAAATACTGTTAATTTTAAAACATCGTATTAAACAGTTTGTTTTATTTCGGTGTAATTTCTCTATAGGATGCAATATACAACGACATCCATATTTCTTTTAAATATTTAAGTCTTTATTAAATCTAGTTATATAATTTAAGTTATAGAGACTAAGTTATTCAATTTAGTATTTTACATATGGTTGCTTACAAACAACATGTTGTGGTTAATGCCAAATATACATTGTGATCCAGAAATATTGTAAGAAAATTAATTAAGTGGTGGTACAGTGGGTCAGAAAAATAACCAATTATGCGAATTAGTAAAAAAGTTAAAGAAATAAAGCACATTTATTCTGAATAAATTTATAAAACAAAATTTTTAATGAACAATAAATTTGCTAGTTTTTGCGATAATCTCTCATACTTTTTGTTTACTTTCTGTTACTGGCATTTTGTACTCATTAAAATTTAAACTCTTTTACTTGCATAATTACACATATATTAACACATGATAGTTACTTAGAAACACAAAAGCAGACGTTCTTAATGTTGCTTTAAACTGATTGAAATTAAAACTTTTAATACAAATTTTATTATTTCTAGAAAATATAGAAAATTTTTACTTCAATTTATATAATAGTTTTTATTATTTTCATACTTATATATATGTTCATAGAAAACTGTTTGGGAATCCCCTTTATGGTTACAATTCCCTTAACCATGTGTTGCAGGATGTATTCATGCTTATGGTTGAGAAATATCAAGAATAGTAATTTCTAATTTTCTCAAATCAATGCCTGCAATATGGTACATTATTATCTCAGTTGGATAATTCAAAGTCCGAAATTATTTGCTTCGTTTTAAATTCATAGTAAAAAAAATTAACTAATTTTAATAAGTTTCATTGAGCTGGATAAAGTACTCAGGGATACAATTCTAAACGTAGAGAAAAGGCATGATTGCTATAGCTATAGTCGAGAAAGAAGTTTATCATAATAATAGCAGAAGGTTGCGAAATTATCATTGTGGGAGTATGAATCCCATGTTTACCTCGAACGTTATAGTTTTGTTTCTATTTCAAATTAATTTTTTCACCATTTTGTAGCCTTGGGAGAGTCCTTTGAAAAGCATGCTTACGTGAGTTATTTATCTCCTAAAGTTCACAAGTAATTTACGTTTTTTATTTATAGCCCAAACATTACACCGATCTTGTTAAATATTTTTATTAATTTTAACTATAAACCAATTTTATAATGAACGTGTCAGTCGACATGTGGACGAAAATATTTTTACGATATTTTGAATTCAACTGCAGTTTAATTATTACTAAAATTTATTTCTGATTGCTCGAAATTATGATAGAATAATTTGTGACTATTTGATGCTGAACATAAGATAAAACCAAACTCTATCTTCATACTGAAGAGCCTTTCTCCAAAGTATCCCTTCAGCTAACGAAATATGATATAGTAATTTCATAAACCAAGGACTGATCTTGAACGTTATAAAGGCGATATATTGGATATCCAAATGTTAAGTTGTGCTGGTAACGAAGCAATCTAGACATTAAAGCCTTTGGATTTTCTTTGATTTGCAAAAATATTAAAAAAAAAACTCAAAAATTAGAATTTGTGGGTTTTATTTTATAGAGTCCACATTTATTGGATGTCTAAAGAAAGTCATTGCCAAATGATTAAAAGTACTATAAACTTTCCGAAACTCTATTCTGTTTTAAACTACAGGCTTTGGAATTTTGGAAGACACATGTAAAAGTCGAAAATTAGATTAACAAAGGGTCGAATCCAAGAGGTTCTGGACTTAGTCCTATTCTTTCTGAAAAATATAAATTTTATACAAATTTTTAGGAAAATCTTATTTTAAATAAAGGAAATGAAGACAATTTTTCGGCAAAAAATTCGTTATTTTTTTGAATTTGAAAATTTAAAATCGATTAATCTTTCTTTTCATAAATAATAAAGATCGATGCCATACTTTCAATTATATATTGAAAAACCAAATCAAGGTCTTGCAAAAATTTTGTAGTTGAAAATACAAATGCCCGAAAATTTTAAGAGATGTGTGAACAATACGGAATCTCCTGGGAGAATCAAATATAAAAAGTCAGTTTGTTTCACAGTCTTTACTGAGTACCGACGAAGTGCCTAGGAAATGTACATCTCCTCCTCGGACAGTAGATTTGTAGATGAAAAATATGGAGAATGAAAAAATGTCATTATCTTCTTGTCATATAGGGAAATAGTTATTAACCTTGGTGAGCATATGATAAGATTGGAAGCTTTACGTGACGCGAGAAAGCTGTTAAGTTTGGTTTGCATTTGTTATGTGAATGCCCCTAATTTTCTAGTAGAAAACATTTTGTTAAAAAGAGAAAGACCATTACAGTCGGTTTATGTTTAATATGTAATATTTTACACCATATTGCGGACTTCAAATGAAAATACTAATTTTAAAAGAATTGTTCTCAGGGGGAGAATTTACATAAATAGTATGACAAGTTTTATTCTATAAGTTGACAAGGCTTTTGTTTGTCACGAAAAAAATACTCAATGTTGAAGTTTGAGCTTAGAACATTTTCTTTTTCATTAGTTATATATAATTTTTATTTATTTATTTATTTATTTATTTATTTATTTATTTATTTATTTATTTTAAAATATGTTTTATTCTAAGAAGATCAAACTTTATTCTTTTTAAATTAAAATGTTATATGAAACCAAAGAGGCCGTTTATTATGTTTTAACCAAAAGTTTTTCTTTTTTATTAGTTCTGATAAAATGTATATTCTCTTACCTTAAAAGTTAACATCTTAATTTTCACAAACTGGAAAATGTCATTCAATAACTGAAGAAATTGTCGTCAAACATTAAACATTCTTGGAACAATATCTGTTCATGTTTAAAAATTGTTCATTTGATGAGATTTCGTTAAGATTATTTCAAATTTGATTACTTTGAGGGAAGTTTATATACATTTTCTAAAAGATTTTCGACAAAAGATTTTAACTTAAATTAATCAGGATATTTGATATTTTTTGGTGAGAAAAATTTTTCTTTTTATGCTGTTGCGTTGACGTATACTTAATATTTCTGATTTTAATATTACACACATATAATACATACGCATTTTTGTCCTTGATTAATGGATATGAAAATATTCAATCTTCAGAAGTCTCTAATAGCTTCTATGGACGTTTAATATCAGAATAAAGGGTTCATTAAATTTGCCAATCCGTATGTAAAACAACAGTGAAATTTCATAGTTTATGCATTTTCAGCCAGGATAGAAATTTCTTACACAAACGTTTGGAAATTTAATGTCACCAGATGTCAAAAATTAATGAGAAACTTATAATTAAAATATTTCAAAACTCCAATTAATATTTAAACTTAAATAAATATGAAACGAATAAACATTTTTTCTTGAAATTTCAACAAAGAATTTTCACTTATCCATACGGAAATGCCAAACATCTCAATGCCAACAATTTTAGGGAGTAAAGCTTACATAGGTAGATGTATATTGTGGATAGTTCAAAAGTAATTCAAACATTGCTATTTGATAACAAAAATATTCAACATTAATTTTAATTGGTGAATTTTCTGGTAGATCTTGTGGTATATCTTATTGAAACCTTCCACCACTACAAGCGGTGAAGAGGATATTTTAACTTTGCCATTCCATGGGTAACGGCAAGAAGGGATCATCTTAGACATTGCATCAAATTACTGTATGTATACCTGTCTGTTGTTGCCACGCCCACATCCACAATAATTGGAAGAGCTCACTGAAATACAGCCTGAGTTTTTGTTATCGTCCTGAGAAGTTTTACATTTAAAACCAACAAAATAGGTTCAGTTTATTAAAACATATAAATCGAAATCTGAGGCAAACTCCAAATTGAAGCATAAAATTTTCGTAAATAATCAACTATAAATCGGTGAAGTAGCTATGATATTAAGCTATTTATACTTGATGACCATTCCAATAATCAAAATCGTTTCATTAGGAAAAATTCATTTGGTGTTTGTATAAGTCTGTGAAATTTGTGAATGTGTGTACGAAACATAACGAATTTATCCCATACGCATTTGTGTTGAAGGGTATTGATGATTTGGCAAAGCTGAATATAGCATTCTTACTTGTTTTTTTTAGTACCGAAACCATTTTCTTTATAATCAAAATTTTAAAAATTAAAAAAATACACAAGGAAATATTTAATAGAAAATAATAATTTTAATTGAAACAACTAAAACTTCATTTAAAATATTGCTAACCAAAAACTTTATTATTTTTATTATTTTTTAGCTCAGCTTCCATTTTTAATGTTATTTTCTACAAATCTCCATTAATAATACAGTCTCTAAAGTGTTA
>PYHX02000467.1:23323368-23460868 GCA_004302925.2 Cochliomyia hominivorax | reverse complement strand
GTGTGTAGAAATCGATTCTTTGAAAATCAATCTGTAATTTTTGAGTTGTAAGAGGTATTCTAATGAAATTTCACACAAATATGAAGAAGACTTAAGAAATAAATTATATCATCGGATAATTTATTGTGTTGATAAAATAATTTCATCTAATTCCGATTACTATAAATTAAAATTTTAAAAATCTTGTTTATTTAAACCATAAACAAAGAGCACCTAGACGTATGAGTTATAATTCTAGATGAATATATATATACATATATATATATATATATATATATATATATATATATATATAATATATATATATATATATATATATATATATATATATATATGATTATAATTCTAGATGAATATATATATATATATATATATATATATATATATATATATATAATATATATATATTATATATATATATATATATATATATATATTAAGTATACTCCCTGAACTACAAATATAAACATAAAAAGTTTAACAAGTTTAAGAATTTTGCCAAGATAAAAAAGCCCAACACCAATATTTTTCTTCCGTTGTAGAACCATATGAATGCTATAATAACAAAATTTCAAATTTCTCCTATCATAATGTGACAATATTTAAAATTTTAACTTCACAATATATGACAGGTATCTAAAACCCCGAACCGTTTTTTTAATTTTGTTTTCTTAATTATTCAAATAAATAGTTGTACAACTTTTCAGAACTCTGCAACAAATCCCCTATTTTGGCCAATATTTGTATTGGAACGATTATTATGCAACGGTTCAAAACTTCAAAGATCAATTCGGGCACACAAACAGTAAAAAGATTCTAGAGTAACATCAAAGTAATGACAAATGTTAAGCTCCAAAAACACTAACTTCTACAAATTAGCTGAGACTATGGGAACGTATTGAACTTTGGTAAAGGAAACTTGAAAAAATACAATTGTATTTCAAGTTTTAGAATTATATTTCTTTTACCAAATAATAACTTGATTTTGTTGGTAAAATTTAATAACATCTCAATCTTATATAATCGAAAATATAATTAAAGAATTTTTTCAATTTCATTCTTTTATCTTAATTTTGATATCGCATAATCCCATATTATCTTTTCTTTTGCTATAATTATGTGTCAAAAGGAAAGTTTGAAAATTTATTATTTTTAGGAAAAAAAATGTTATTTTTCACTTCGTTGCGAAAAGAAGCAATATTTCATTCGCAAAATTTTCTTATCCTTATTAAAAATTACACTCGAACAATTGTTCACCATCTGCATTTAATTGATTTGTGGTAATTTAAGTATTTGAAACTTAATAAACAAAATGAAATTGCGAAATTAATTGGTTTTTCCTGTTATTTATTACATTTTTCTTCTTTTTCTGTTATTTATGTATAAAATGCATTTAATTCAAGTTGATAACGGTTACTTTAGTGGTTGAGTGGAGGCAGAAATTAGTTAATTAAATTTGTATTAAAAAGATATATCGTGTGTGTGTGTAAACTTATACTATATGTCGAAGGAATTGGTTTATATAATTTGATTATATACAAACTATATACAAATATAAAGACTGTGATCAGAAAATTCTTAACACATGTTTTTCATTAAAACTTTTAACCCAAATAAAATTTTAAATTTACCTCTATAAAAAATAAAACTATAAGTTTAGTCCTTTTGTTTTTATTAACATATATGTATGTAATTTTTCGATCTCAGTCCTTCCATATTTGTTAACAGAATATGAGTCTTTATACTTCTCACATATACTTCTTTTATTAAATTGTAAGATATATGCAATTAAATTTAACTTCTTTTTCATCAGATTCTAATGACATCTTTACTTCTTCAACAAAACCCATAAATAAAATAAGGACATGATAAGATTAACAAAATTTATCAGTATATTGAAGTTTTTCTATCCATAACGTATTTCTCAGATTCTTTACGTTTACATTTTATACCAACAAGATTAATGACAATTTAAAAGGTAAAATATATCAAAGAGGAAAAAAAGATGAAAACAAAAACACAACATAAATTAAGCTCCTAAAGGACTATAATTACAGATGTCAAGTGAAACTACAACGTAGATTACAAAGTAAAAAATTGTTTACACAGGTAATTGGTTATGTCAAAGTTAAGAGGAGGAAAATTAAAAAAAATGTGTATAAATTGAAATGAGCCTTTTGCGGAGTCTGTTTTCATATGATGGGGAGAAATGGTTATGTACTGTAAAGAAATTATGAGTTGTTAATAATATTAAAATTGGCCACAGAAATTTATTTTTAGGAACAAGAGGATGACGATTGAACGTTACATCGAACTAATCACGTACTTTTTATGTGAAAACGAAATGAATACTGCAATTCAAGGTTTAAACTATTTTAAGAAATCAAAGTTAACAGCAGACTTGTCTAGGAATGATGTTAGAAGATAGAAAATCTTAACATACATGTAGCTTCGACTTTACACATTATAAAGCAAAAAAAATTTAACATAGTATAAATTACTTGGCTAGTCCTCGAAATAACTATCATGCTGTTCAATGGTCCTCTATCCTTAACAGGCCTTTATATAAACAATCGAAGTTCCCTCTGTAGTATTTAATGATATTTGTTTTAAAAAATATTAATTTGTATTACAGTTAAACATATTAACATGGCATGTTTTTTCAAAAGTAACTTATGAAAAACAACCAAATATTTAGTTTAAAAGTTCTTACGAAAAATGTATGCTTTTAAGCAAACTTTTTGAAAATGTCATTCCTTGGATCTAATTTAAGTCCATGAACTACAGAACCTCTAAATGTGTTACTCAATGCTTTGCCATTTTGCTATTCTGCCTTTAGCTCAAAATAGCTGTGTGGAAATTTGATGATATAAACTTATTCCCTTCGTATTTATATTGCGATACAATTTTCAGTTATTTTTATAAAATTTTCTAAAGAAAATACTATGCAGTTAGTCACATAAGTGTTTAAAACTGTGGTCGTCAAATGTTTGGAAAATACTGCAGAGTTTAAACAGTTGTCCCTAGTTCAAGTTATTTTACCATAATAGTAATAGCTAGTCCATTTTTTTAACTCGTATAACAATAAAACAGTATATTGTTACTGTATACTGGTCGATTTTTTTTAAATAGACCAGCAAATTTTGATTTCACAAAAATTCAATATTTATCACTAAAAATTAGACTTTTCTCTAAAAATTACACTTTTAATTAAAATTCAATTTTTCTTTAAAAATTCAATTTTTCACTAAAATTCAATTTTTCCCTTAAAATTAAATTTTCACTAAAATTCAATTTTTCTTTAAAAATTTAATGTTTCACTAAAATTCAATTTTTCTCTAAAAATTTATTTTTTCACTAAAATTCAACTTTTCTCTAAAAATTAATTTTTCACTAAAATTAAATTTTTCTCTAAAAATTTAATTTTTCACTAAAAATTAAGTTTTTCACTAAAATTCAATTTTTCTCTAAAATTTAATTTTTCACTAAAATTCAATTTTTCACTAAAAATTAAATTTTTCACTAAAAGAACACTTTTTCACTAAAAATTTAATTTTTAATTAAATATTAATCACTAAATATAACGTATAATAATATAAGTTTGTGAATTATATCTATATTTTGTTCAATTTTTAGACATTGAAATTTTCCCTTATGTTTCTGTAATAAAAACTTTTTTGTTCATTATTTCAAAAATAAGTATAAACAATAAGGTTCAGTGATTCATCAGTTATAGAAATAACAAAAATGATAAACCACGAATTATTTATTTTAAGTTTAAAATAACGGATAAACTTTCGCTGGTAATAAAAAAAAATTATTTCATATTTTTATTTGTGTTAACAATAAGTTTCTCAAATAGAAGTAAAAGTTTGTCGTTATTATAGAGAAAACGACGAAAGTGTAAGAGAAAACTGAAATAAATTATATTCCTTGTTTTTGTTAAAAACGTGGGAGTGAAGTGTTATAATAATTTTCTGAGTAGAAAATAAATATTTTATCTATACTTTATTATAGAAACAATAATAACCTAAATGTCTGTTTTCAATTGTAAATATCAATAAATATTGAAAGTAATTTCTATAATGGCATCTATTCAACAATTATTGAATTTTCCACCAAATAATGGTTTTGGGAATATACTTTGTTTACATATTAATATTTGTCTTATATACGTATGATTATTGTGGAAATATTGTAGGAAAGTAAAATATTACTCATACGTATTTAAAGATTATTTTTATTATTGTATTAATTAATCAAATGCTTAATAATATAATTTTTTATACCCTCCATCACCAAGTGGTTATTTCGTCATTTCGTGTGTATAGCCAAGAAGGAATCATCTCAGATCCCATAAAGTATATGTATTCTGGTATCAAATGGAAATCAGAGTTAATTTAGCTATGTCCGTCTGTCTATCCGGATGTCTGTCAGTCTTTCGAAACATTCTCATGCCTTGAATAATTATCCGAATTAAACAAAATTTTGCAACATTATCAGATATTGCCCTGAGCAGTTTCCCATTTAAAACCAGCTATATTGGTCCATTGGCAAAAAAGTTATGGACCGAACAAGAAATATAATATAACATACAGTTTTATATTCTTCATACTGGTATTATTGAAATCTGATCAATGAAAAGAATTTATGGGATGAAATATACACAATTTTGTTACACCCCAAGATCTGTGCGCTATATGGATCGAAAAATTTAAAATAGTTTTCTGAAATCTGCCACATATATTTATTTTGATATAATAAATATTTTGATAAAAACAAAGGAAATTTACTTAATAACGTTCCATATTCTGCTATAGCTCTCCTATAAAATCCCTTCCCGGAGGACGGGTATGATCTTATAAAACAATTAAATTAAGACAAAACCATTAAAACTTGGTCCATATTTTGCTATAGCTCCCGAAAACAGTTTTGAGCTTATAGAACAAGGAAGTAATAACCAAGATTCCGCGCTACCGAATATATCATTCTTACATTTTTTGTTTATGTCAGAAATTAATATTGATTTTTAAAATATTAAATATATTTCAGTGTATTGTGTTAAAATGTCCCAATATTTGTGGGTGGTTCTACCGAAATGTATGAAATATTATAATATTTTGTTTATGTGAAAAGTGATTGATCTCTTTTGATATTGATTCAATTGTATCCTGTAAAAGTGCTAATTGGCAGATTAAAATATGAGAAATGCATTACGTTTTGCATTAGATGCGTTTTTAATATCATGTATTATGATTTGACAATATTTTTAATTTTTAAAATTGAAATATATATAATAAAACTTAAATACTTTGAACAATAATTTTAATTTAATAAAATATAATGGTATTAAAATTCATTTTGAATTAATTTTGAATTAATTTTTCAAATATGAACAAATAAATTTAAAAAAAAATATATATATTTTTTTTTTCATTAAATATTCATATTTTAAATTACAATTTAATTATGCGAATAAATTTATAATGGAATCATCTAAATAATATCATTTTATTTTAAACAGAACTTTTTTAAATATTTTATCAAATCTCTAAAATAAGCTAATTATACCCTACACCATCGCATGTGGTTGGGTTTATTATGCGTTTGTGCTGATATTTGTTATATAATTTCTGAGTCGATCTAATAATCCGTTTTTCCGTCTGTTTATCCGCCCAGCCAGTTGTCCATATAAAAGTTGTGAACACTCAAAAGGTTACAATTTTTGACGACGACACCTATTGAAACTTGCCCTATTCGGTTCAATGTTTCTGGTATCAATCATACAAATGTCCCCCTAAATGGGGTTTTAAGGTGACAAAATACTAAACATAAGTTGATTTTAACGAAATTTGGTAAAAACCAGTTTTATCATCTTCTAAAATTATAAAAAAATCGGTTTATTATTTCTCATAGCTCCCATGCAACCGCCCGCAAAAATTTATCTTAAAACGCATAGACTTCATATAAATGTTAATGACAAAAATGTACTGCACATTTAATAACTCATACGAGGGTTGTTCATTACATTTTTGTAAACACTAATTATTCCCAACGTTGTGTTTTTATATTTATGTATGGTATTTTATAGTTGGGCTTGACCGACTATATCATTCATACTTGATATAAACTTATCCATCGTAGGTGTATGGGTTAATATGTGTTTGTCCACATGTTTGCAACATACAGAAAAAAATTCACTTTTAAGTATACCGTTCGAATTAGAATCATTTTCCTAGTCGACTTAACGATGTCTGTGCGTCTGTGGTTCTATCCGTCTTGTTGTCCATGTAAACTCTATGAACTCTCTACAGATCTACATTTTTAGATGTCTTCATAAAATTCTATATATGTTTTTCTTTTTTGCCTAAGGACGAAGCTTATTGAAATTGGTCATATTCGGTGCACTATTTTAGGCAGAAATCATGCAAATGTATTTGAATTGTGATTTAAGGTCATTTAAGTCCTAAATATAAAGCGATTTCGATGAAATTAAACAAAAAGAAATCTTTAAGCATTCCAAATCGATGTTCTAAATTACGCCAGGGTCGGTCTACTGATTCTCATAGGTCCTACACAATTTCCCTTCCAACTATCAATTTGAAAGGGTATAAATCTCACACATACGTTGGTATTGCAATAACAACTGGTCTCATTAAAATAAATCTAAAATTAATGTTAGAAATTATAAGGGTATCGGTCCATAATTTCTGATTGCTCCGATATAACCCTCAGAAAAAAGCATTTTCAAACGCATTAATTTCACATAAATGTATCATAATAATGTTTTCTACACTTATAAATCAGAAAAATGAATGATACGAGGATCGTTTATAATTTTTTCGTAGTTGTCATTTATAACCAATAACAAGCTATTTCATGGTCGAACTTGAACGACTATAACATTTGCATGTATTTATGCTGATTTGACAAAAATTATTTTATTTTTTGACAATTTGTTTTCATCAAATTACATTAACATTTACATAAACAAATATTTGTTGTCTGTGGAAAATGAAAATATTCATTTAATGAATGTATTATTATTTTTGTTCAATAATTTATGATGCTTAACGTCCAAAATTCAAAAATCTATGATGTGTAACATGAAAAATACAAAAATAAATTCAAACCGATAAATAATGAGTATTCAAAATATATACATTCATAAATACACTATAACAATGTAAAATTATTTGGGAATTATATTCGCAAATACATCAATGCACTTTAAAAATTCTATGCTTTTTTTGTTATCATAAAATGTGTGACCAATTTGCTGGTCGTACGTACTTAATTCTGTTATTTAACAGAAATTTTTAAAAATTATTTTAATAAAATTAAAACATTTAATTAACATTGATAATTTTTCAATGAAAATAAGTATAATTAATACTCTACATTTAGCATTTGTGCAAAAATTGTACCACCACTTTTAAGTATACCGTTTAACTCAGAATCACTTTTTGAGTCGATTAAACATGTCCGTCAGTCCATCTGGTATGCTGCAGTTTTAAAGATGGCTTCATCAAATTTCATATGTGTCGTAATTTGGGTACAAGGTCTATTAAAATTTGTGATCAATAAGGTGTAAGTTATTAAATAGTCGGACTCGACGGACTATAACCTCTTACTTGTTAATTCTACAGAAAATTCTTGTTTTACAACACCAGGAAATTCAAAAGATAAGTGGTTTAAGAAGTGGTAGATCCAAGTCTAGATAGGGATTGTGAACATATATTGGTCCAAGTTCATCCATTAAATTTCTTATGAAACAGTAACAAAATTACAAATTCAGGAAAAATATATCTATCGGCGAATAAATACTACCATAATTGTAAAAAAAATCTCTGAAAAATTGAACTCTTTTTAAGTTCCCACTTTATATTAATATAATTCTATAACTATTTCGTATAGTTAGATGATTATTGCAGCAATTTTTCTTTATCTTATAGGGAATCTGGCTATATCTTTGAAAATCTTTAGACCTACATTAAACCTGTTAACTTAAAAAGACAAAAGTAAAAATGTATTAAACATTTATTTTAACTTAAAATGTGAAACTGTAAGAGAAAACCTTTAAGTATGAATATATTTTTATAATGATTAATAAGTACAGTCTATAAATAAACATATTTTGTCTCAAATCATAAATTAATTGTAGGCGAGTTTTTCAAAACTCAACAAATTCGAAGTGCCAACTTTAGAGACTCACTGACTACGACTCTCCACACACTTTAACGTTTTAAGAGTTCAAATCAATATGTACACTTTAAAAATAAATAACATTTACCAAAAAACTGGAACGAAATTAACCCTATTTATTTTTTATGAATTGTTTTGATGAAGCTGAATGTTTGTAGGGTGTATATTTAAAATACAAAATTAATAAAAATATCATACATAAATTTTGTTCTGTGTAATAATAGAAATATTTCAGTTAATTGAGCGCAACACACTAACACATTCACATTATTTGTTATCTTATCCCTCTCTTTTTTGAATATATTTGATTTAATGTGAAAGTTGTTATATGATTCTATTAATATAATTCGTGTTTTAGCGTGTTTTTGTGAATATAGCAAATCTCTATTATATTAAGCACATTACTATTTATTTCAATTTCTGAGAAAAATCTCTAGCCAGATTGAAAATTTATTTCACAATATCCGAAATTACTCTATCTATGTTTTCTAACAACACTAATTAACCTGATATATTCCCCCTTTTCCTTTAGTTTGTAAAACTAATTATTTGTTCAAATGCAAATGATAATAATTTGTAGGTTATATAATTTCCTAAAACTTCTCATTATAAATCATTTGTAAATACCATAAATCTTTGTGACTTTAAAAAGCTCTCTCTCTCTCTCTCACACACATACACACGGACACAACAAATACATATACATATACAAATATACAAAACTATTAGTAAATAATAAACCTTTCATTTAGTGTTTAACCTTTTTGGGGGTAATTTATTGTTTAAAAATTAGCTGTCGACATTAAATGGCATATTGTAAAATTAATGGTTTAGAAACTGTGAAACCTCAGATATTTCAAAAGAAAAAATAATTCACAAATAAATATATTTGTCTCTGCCAAACAAAACACACAAATCATTAGTTTTAAATGTAAATGTTTTTAAATGTTGTATTTGTAAAGTTTTGTAAAAGTTTTAATAGTTTTACTGAAATTAAATCATATTTTGAGGGTCATAATAAGAAATTCATGTATGTTTTATTTCTGTCATTATAACTTAAGTTATAAAGCATTTAACTTTGGTTCAATTTATAGCAATATTTTAGAAGGAGTGAGAATGAATAACATAAAACCGACAATTTATTACGTGACTTTTTTGTTATTTTAAAAGTTGTCTGTTGTATAATAACATGATTTATTTTATACTCTCTACCGCCACAATTGGTAAAGAGGGAATCATCTCAGACCCAGTAGTATATATATATTCTTGCATCAAATCAAAACATGAGTATATTGAACTCTGTCCTTCTGTCTGTTGTTGGTACCCTCACATCCGCAATAACAGACAGAGCTCAATAAAATTTGTCCTGAGTAATTCCTACAGTCCTGAAAATTTTGTTATTTGAAACAATCAAAATCGTTTCAGTATAATAAAAGAAATAGAGAAATATCTCAGGCAATGTCTAAGTTCAAAGGAAGAACTTTCGTAAAATTGTCAATTATAAATCAACAAAATAAAATCAAAATTTGCCATAATATTTTATTTGATCCAAAAGTGATCAAAATTGATTCAGAAAAAAAACAATGTATTACTAAAAATATAACTAATTTTATGACTCATCAAGTTTATTGTATAGACCTTTGATTGTTTAGATGAGTGTATATGTACAAAACATAATATATTTACTTCACTCGCATATGAAAAGGTGAAAGGTATTTTAAGATTCGGCACAGCCGAATATAATTTTGTTACTTGTTTTTTAATTTATCACGTTGATTTCTTGAGAATTTGAGGATAACGATTTGAAAGATATATTGGAGAGAAAACGGACTAGTAAGCTCCGTCATTCCATTGTTATAAAAATTTTGAAAAATGTTTTAAATTTCCCTAATAAAGTCATAAAGATACCAGCTTTACACATGATATACATGATATATCTTGATACTGTCATATATTATTGTCAAATCATCTTGTCTTGTTTATAAGAGAACATATTCGATTTTAGAGAAATTCAATTGATCTTGCATGTCGGCTTAAAGTCTCATTTCATTAAAATGGTCTTAGATGGAGCTAAATCTTATATGGACCAATAATTATAGAACTAGTTTTATATATTAAATAAAATTATTTAAAAAATTTAAGAATGCTATATTCGACTATGCTGAATCTTAAATACACTCCATCACCTACATTCGTTGATCAGATTAAACATCGATTCCGGAAAAATGGTTTGTAACAACTATAGTGAAATATGGTACATATTCTTGAAATTAATTACATATATTGGTATCATACACTGGAAACATTAAGACACACATTTGAAAGGGAAAGTGAGCTGGAAGGAAATATAGTCTAATATAAGTAGAATTAGATACATATATAACGCAGTTAGAAAAATAATTGTGACAAATTTCAACAAAATTAGTATCATCGTTTCAAAACTCTTTTCTGGAATGGGTTCTTATATGAGAGCTATATAAAAAAATTAATCGATATTGGCCATATTAAAAATATATATTTGCAACAGTTAGAAAACTATAGTTCAGAAATTCAATAAAATTGGTCCATATTTAAGAGTTTTATAAACTTAAACCAAATTCCAGAAAATGACCTTATATGGAAGCTGTAACTATTTGCTGTTGGTACAATTTTGATAACCCGATATTGTTTAATAAAATACAATTTTTTTCATTAAGAAATAATCTGTTATGTAGATATCGAGTTATATCTCCTTTGCTTTATTTACTTTAAGATGCTTCTTTCTTGGCGTTACATAATGAGAACTGATATGTAAAATATAAAAATAATATTTGTTCATATTTAGAAGTTGTATAAGCTTTATGTAGGAATCATGGTATATAATAATGCACTTTTTTGAGAAAAAATGTCCTTTTGCAATGGCAAAATCAGCAATTTACCCGGATTTGAACCTTAACTAAAGTAAGATGATTCAGATTTTGTTAGTGACCAAAAACTTTTTTAAATTTTAAAATCTTAAATAATTTATTGGAATGATGTAGAATTTAAATGTAAAACTATATTATTTTCTTGATTCATTGATACAGTTTTATTTATTTAAATGTTTTTTCGAACTTATTCCCTATTTCGGCTTATTTTATAAATAACGTTTATTTTCTTAAAGTTTATTTTGTAAAATTTGCAATTGGATTCATAACGGAAGGCTAATAAGTTTTATTGGTTTTCTCTAGATTAATTCAATTGTTCACCATTATAACGTTTCAACATTATTTCATGAATTATTGTTAAAATGTTCTAGTTTTTCTTTTCTTTTCCAATTGAATAAATAAAAGAATTTATTGGAATCCTTCTTGCCTTCAATAAAAATTATTGTAATAATAAATCAATTTGTTTGGTTTGAATTTCCGTTTTGAATAATTTTACTTATTCCCATAAATATTTGCCTGTATTTATTTGTGGATTTCCGATATATTTTCGTAATACAAAACAAACATATTAACAATAATATGATGAAATTTTTAAATTTGTAAGGAAAATTATTATTGTAAAAATAATGATATTTGGAATAAATAAGAAAATTGCTAATACCTCACAATTGTATATGAATACTAATGTACTTAGCATTTAAGAATATTAAATTCTTAAACAAATCTTAACAAAAAAAGGTGAAAATGCTATAGACGGTCAAGCCCATCTATATAATACTCTACACCGCAATGTTGATTGAAAATGACAGCTACGAAAAATTTATACTGGACCTCGTATTATTTGCTTTTCCGATTTATGATTAATTTTTAAATACATTGATAATATAAAATTAATTTTAAATTCATGCGTTTGAAAAGAATTTAATTCTGGAGATCATTTCGAAGATAGAAGAAATTATGAACCGGCCCTTGTATAATTTTGAACATCGAATTTAGATTGCATTTTTCTTAATTTGACCGGTGTTTATTAGAATACCAACGAATATGTGAGAGTAATATTTAGAAGGGGGGATTGTATGGAATCTTTGAGATGAAATAGACCGACCTTTGCATAATTTGTTACATTGATTAAGAATAATTTAAGACTTATTTTGTTTTAATTTTTTTTGAAATAGCTTTACATTTAGGACTTTTATTACCTTAAACTCCCATTCCGGGAGGAAATTTTTATGGGAGCTACCAGAAATATTAGACTGCTAATAACAAAATTTAAACTGGTTTCGTCCTTGAGCCAAAAAAATAACATATCAAATTCTGTCAAGATATTTAAAAAATTGCGACCGGTAGAGTTTTCACAACGTTTAAACAAACAAACAGACGGACTGACAGACGGACAGAAGGAAGGATAGACAGATGGGCGTCCAGACGGACAAGTAGCAGAGAGACGAACGGATATCGTTAAGTCGACTCAAATCGTGATTCTGAGTCGAACGTATACTTAAGGTTAAGCAAACAGACGGACAGAAAGTAGGATAGAAGCAGGACAGACGGACAGAGTGAAGGATAGACAGAAGGACGTCCAGAGGGACAAGTAGCAGAGAGACGAACGGATATCGTTAAATCGACTTAAATCGTGATTCTGAGTCGGTATGTTTAAAAGTGAATTTTACAATGGATGTTTTTTCTGTGTTATCAGTACAAACGCATAATATCTCAAACACCTAAGATAATGTAGGGTATAATAATAATCACAAAGATTATACAAATTGTTTGATGTATGAGAATTTTGACAAATCATTTTTAATTACTTTTCCTAAAATTAATATTTCAAGTAAAATTTATGTAACAATTAATTGCATAAATAAATCCAACATTTTAATTTATTACAACATCATACTTAAACATAAATAGTTAATCATGTTAAAATGTCTTAAATCATGTCTCAGATGTTGTAATAATATTTGTTTCTGACAAAATTAACTAACAAAATATAATAAATTTTAATTGGAAATTCTGTTAATAATTTAAATTAAGAAAGAGATTAAATAAATAGGATTTTCAACACATTCTTGTTAGTTAAGTATAAATAAATTCTGGGTACTAAATTTGAAATTAAATATTAGTTGATAAATATAAATTATGACATAAAAATAAGGACATTTTAAATTCAAATAAATTGATAAAAATTTTGTTTACAAAGCCGAATCTCAGACACTCTTCATTAAAAACGTTTTGTAAACAAATAAAAGTGTCTCAAAATAAAATAAAAGTGACTCCAAAATGATGATGCAACTAAATTGAAATTCGTTCTTTTAATAACCTCCACTGCTGTAAATGTCATACCGAATGAAACCCAGGAAGGAATCATCTAAAACGCACCCCACCTGATTGGACTTAACTATGTCCGTCAGTTAATCTGCTTATTGTTGGTACCCACATTAAGTTACATAACTCAACGAAATTTTTTCTGAATTTTTGCAACTGTCTAAAGGAGTTTCCTAATTGAAACCGATGAAATTGGTTTTATAAAAAACATATAGTGCGATATGTAACAATCTTTAAATTTATACAAAAACTTTTATAAATTTTCTATTCCAAGAATTAAACCAGTTGTTCCCAGATGAGAACCCATTCCCAGATTTTTTAATAACTAATTTCTGTAATACACACCACCACCACAAGTGCTGATGGATATTAAGTATTAAGTTTGTCATTTTGTGTGTAACGCTAAGTAATAAGTCACAGTAATACTCAATAATACATTAGTTAACAGGTTATTCTTAGTATTCGGTATGTGTATTTGTCTATCTTAGTGTTATTGATATTTCATATAGTGGTGGTTATTATAGATTCATCTGAGCCGAATATAGCATTCTAAGCACTTAATAGTGTAATGAATTTCCAGATTTCTTTACAGAATTAACTGTAACTCTTTATCTACAAATATGCTATTCCATTATTATCTGCTTCCAATAGATCTGTTTCATAGGAAATAGATTTTGAATAAAGTATTATTATACCCTTCACCAGCACAATTGGTGAAGAAGTTATACTAACTTTGCCACTCCGTGTGTAAAGCGTAGCAGAAATTATCTAAAACCCATAAGGTATCACTTATAAGTCTAAATTGATTTAACTATGTCCGTCTAACAGCCTGCCTGTCTGTGGTTGATACGCTCACATCCACAGAGCTTAGTGAAATTTGGCACGAATATTTTTTATAGTCCAGAGAAGTTTTTTGTTTACAACCAGCAAAATCGGTTTGGTATATTAAATGATATATTTTGCCATAATACTATAATTATATCTACTTCATTACCATTCCAAAAATTATCAATATCAGATTAGTAAAAAATCGCTACAGCCAAAAATATATGACTCATTAGTGTTCGTGTGATTTTTTAAAGAAAAAAACATTTGTGAGTGTAAATTATTTACGTCACATGTTTTTGTTGTGGAGGTTATTGTAGATTCAGCACAGCGGAATATAACATTCTTACATGTTTTATGAAAACTACTTCCATGGAGATCATGTACAGTTTACTCTATAATATTGCGATGGTTGTATATCTATAATTTCTGAAAAAAATTTTTGATTATTCTGCGGTCATCTTTGTATTTGTAATTGAAATTATTTTAATAGAAATTTTTATGAATTTTTGTGAAATTTTATACAATAAGTGTAGAGTAAAATGAAGAGATAGTGGACTCCAAAACTCTATATAATCACTCAAAATTTGATAAATTTTTCTAAAAGACACTCAAATTATTTCCTTTCATAAAGAGTTGCTATTCCAAGGAATTTTCTATATAAATTCTCTATATTCTATGTTTTTCCAAGAACTTTGTCATTAAAAACAGCTGACGTTATTTGATTACTTTTAATAATTATTAAACTAGTTAGTTTAGTTTTTAATTAAATGACATTCGCCGTTTTTCTTTTTTTTCATATAACATAACAAATTATATTTTATTAAATGTAAAATATTTATGTATCAAATTGTGTACAAAATTAATTATTATAATTAATTATAATATTTTTTAAGAAAATTATTCTGGTACCATTTCTAGTTTAAATTTAAGACTACAATAAATAATACGAAAACTTTTTCACAAAATAAATGGACATTTTTTTATTTTAAATAATTAATGAGTTCATTAAATATAATATTTTATGACAATTAATAAAATTAATATTTTTATTTTTTATTTTAATTTAAATAAGAATCATTTCTAAAACGAAGGTTTTATTTATGATTATGGTAGTTATTTGAGATGGGGATTTGATCTGATTTAAACGATTTGAAAAAAACTATAGTTTTTCATATGCAAACAATTGTAAATGATATAAAGATAAAAATTTTCACAAGAAATAAAAATTTTTATTAAAGATTAAATTTTTCTCTAAAAATTACCATTCAATTTTTTCGTACAAATTAAATTTTTCTCGAAAGATTTAATTTTTTTCCAAAAATATCTATTTTTTTCGCTCCAAAGACTTTAATTTTCCTCAACAAAAAAATCATTTTTTCTCTAAACCATTATAATTTTCTCTAAACAAATAAATTTTTTCATTAAAATATTTAA
Source organism: Cochliomyia hominivorax (assembly GCA_004302925.2). Classification (NCBI taxonomy): domain Eukaryota; kingdom Metazoa; phylum Arthropoda; class Insecta; order Diptera; family Calliphoridae; genus Cochliomyia; species Cochliomyia hominivorax. Next base: position 23,445,170 of record PYHX02000467.1, on the reverse strand, counting down.
TTTTTACCAAAAAATTTAAGTTTTCACGAAAAAATTGAAGTTTTCACTAAAAATTATGTTTTTCATTAAAAATTTAATTTTTTACAAAAATCTCATTTTTTTCATTAAAAATTTATTTTTTCACTAAAAATTAATTTTTTATTTTTATTATTTTCTACAAAAGACTCAAATTTAACTTAAAATTAATTTTTCATTAAAAATTAAATTCTTCACTAAAAATTCATTTTTTCACTAAAAGTTAAATTTTTCACTTGAAATTAAATTTTTCATAAAAAAATAATTTTTCAAAAAAAAAAAAAAAAATAAATAAAATAAAATAATAATAATAATAATTTTTCATTAAAAATTCTGTTTTCAACTAAAAATTAAATTTTTCACATTAAATTTTTCACTAAAAATTCAACTTTTCACAAAAACTCAATTTATCTTCAAATAATAATTTTTATGTTAAAAATTAAATTTTATAATGGATTTCCTATATTTTGTAACTTTTCCATAATATGAAGAACAACAATTTAAGTTCTTTTGCTACATTAAGTTTACCTAAAAACTTTTCACAATTTTCCAAGAAAGATAACAAGAGCTTTTTAAACATTACTCGATTACAAAAACTCTTATTTAAGATTTTATAAAGTAAAACATGAAGTGATTTCAATTTAGTAAGAAATAATTTTTTTGTTATTGTATTTTTGTCAATTAATTTCGATTAAATTCTTTGTAATTTTTGGTCTTTAATTCTAGTCTTTTATCGACAACTTTAATATCATTTAGTTATTTAATATAGGAAAATCAGGAAAAAGTGATTTTTACCAAAAGCAATTTAATTCTTTAAATCCCCAAATATTGTAGATATTTAATGTACCATTAGATAACATTTCACAAACATTTTATATAAAAGTTTTTGGAAAAATAAATAAAGATAAAATAAATCTCACCATTAACTTGTATAACAACTATTATAACAACAAACTTCCAACTCTACTCATACACTGGATTTAAAATTAACAAAAAGAAAAAAAACAAAAAGAAATTAAAAATATTTTGTGGTGAAATTTTTTTCATATCCAAAATTCTTTCACTTTAAGTGATTTGGTATTTGAGGTTAAAAACAAGTAAGAATGCTACATTCGGCTATGCCGAATCTTCAATACCCTAAACTACAAACGCTTATGGATATAAGTGTCTATACCCTCCACCATCACATAGTCAGGCCAAATTTAAATTAGCTCTGCCAATTATTGTGAATGTGTGTGTGCCAGTAAAAAGCAGACAGAAAGACATGGCTAAGTCGACTCAGACTTTGATTTGTTTCAAGAATATATATACATCATGGTATGATTCCTTCTAAACGTTTCTCTCTAAATGACAAAGTAAATATACTCTCTTCACCAGTTGTGGTGGTGCAGGGTTTAATAACATTTTGTGGTTAATATTTGTTGGTTAATTTTTTTTTATAAAAATACCAACGAATTGGGAATACTTTTTTGTTTTTGTATATTTAATAAATTTCAAATACTTTATTTAATATTTATTTTTGGTTAAATGAATTTAAAAGCAAAAATATGTTATATATAAAAATACACAAAATTCTAAACTAATATTAGTGGAAATGCTTTAATCGGACAAGTCAGATAGAGTGTAATAGATGTGTAGGAACGACTGTATAAAACCCAGAAATATTTCAATGTGATAAATCACTCTCAAAAGTTGAATAGAAAGAAGAAGAAGAAGGTAAAAAACGTAGAAAGTCTATAAATAAAGTCAGACAATGAAAAATTAGTGGGACCACTTCTCCTTCTTGTATACTGGATAGAATGAAAAACTAGCAAGGAACCTTCAAGGTAACGTTAGAAACGTAAATGCAAAATCATAAAGTTTTGATGTAGCAGTAAAATCATCTAAGGAGTGAGATCAAAAAATTTTAATACACACATTTGTTATAAAAACGAAACCACGAAAAACGAAAAATAAGAAAAATGTATATTTATTATAAAAACAGTTCATTCCGTGTATAATGCCCAAAACGATTAATCGAACAGTTTCCTTCGATATTCGTTATGTAAAATTTTCATAAAAACCGAAACCGACTAAACCAAGATAACCAGTTATTAAAAACTTGGCCGTTCAACTTTATATTAACTCTTGAGTATTAAGTATATGTCACATATGTTAATTAGTAAAGTGAAATATATGGGACGAATGTTACGAATTATTTTCCAAAGTAATTATTTTTTACAAAAATTTTAAAGAAATATTATTTAAACTACAGTTATAGTAAAAGAGTTCAGTTTGACAGTTTCTCACGTTAAAAATATTAACACATAATCTTAATTTGCCTTAACACATACTTTGTTCCATGATAAGCCGAACTCTCAAATACAATAAAAATTATTAATATTTGAATTATATTAAGTTGTAAGATTGAAAAATTCTTAACATGCATATATGTTGTTATATATTAATAAAAATATAACAGTTTAAAAAATATATACATTTTTATAATTTTAATCACTAGTGATGAATTTTTGAATCCTTTTCGGAAACACTTTCATTAATGTTTTTATAGCGCTTTCTGTCACTCTGCCCATAGCACATCTTCGTTTAAAATCTACCACACTTTTTTCACCTTTATTGTGCTTTTCAATTATCTTTTACAAGAGCTCAAAATGGTCTTAACATCGGGCAGTTTGGGGGATTTTCCTCCATAATGTTGTTCTTGTAGCACTTGTACCATCATAATGATAGGATGCCAAGTCATTCCAAAAATTATTTGATACATGATGAAGTCATATAATTGGAAGCAGATATTCCTTAATGTAAATTTCGGTATTTATAGAGCTCAGCTTCCTTTGGCGCAACTGCATATTGCTAGTCATGCCAAGAACTTTTTGGGAAATTATACTGGTTTCTTCATCATGGCCTCGAGTATCAGCAACATAAAATTTTCGTTTGAATAAAAAAAAATTGAAAAAATTCTGTCGCTACAATACGTTTCGACATCCATTATGCAGTAATGACTTCAATTTCTGTGCTCTGTTTTTAATCTCTATATTTTTAGCAGCATTCCTGTCAGGAACTTTCTGAGCCTGTATATGTTTTAACCGGTATTAGCTTAACCTTCAAGTCACTGGGCTTACAGAACTGCTTTTCTACCGAATTATTGGAAGCTCTCTTGAGGATCATTTCTATTTGTTGACTTAAAAAACATTATGAGGACCACTTATCCTACCTGCACCAGGTTTTCTATCAACTGAGAAGTTCTCACGTTACTATTTAATAAAATTGTAAAAACACTTTGAAGACTGACTTCGGAATGCTTGGTCTACCTTTGGTAGGACAAAGTTGTGTTTTGTTGAATTGGTCACTCATATTAGCCAGAATTACATTTTATATTTATTTATTATTTTAATATAATGGAAATCAAGAGATTAAAAATTTTACTTTCTTCCTATTTTAATTCTTTAAGTAAAATTTAAATTTAGATTATCTCAAGTTTTAAGTTTTGTTCTTGAAGTATTGTTAACACTACTAAAAACTCTACAACACATGAGTTTGTATTTTGTTAACCTCAATTTTCAAATTAAAATTCAATTTTGTCACAGAATTTCTGAAATAATCGAAATTTACAAACATTGAGTATTTGACATTTTTTATTTTCTTCTGTTTTTATCTTCTGTAAATATTGTGTTTTTTTCGACACTTTTACAAAACTATACGCAGAATATAGATTAGAGAGAACGTACAAAAAATAGGCAAAGACGAAACATAAACTCCACTATTCCATATATTTAAAAATAAATAAGAGTCATAATTGTATTTACTACTTCTTCACAACCATGAAATATGAAGTGTTTTGATTTTGTCTTTACGCGCGTGATACCAGGAGGAAATCATATAAGACCTCATAAAGAATATGTCAAAATCTGAGTCGTTACATCTATGTTTGTAATTCGTTATTATTTATTTATCATTTTCAATTATATACCAATGTTCTCACCTTTATTTATAAACTGATCAAATTGGTTCTGTAAATAAACGTTATGTACCGATATCTGGGATTTCAGAGTCCAAAGGAAATTTTTCCAATTTTTCGGTTAAAATTGAACAGATATAGTAGTTCAGCGCAATAAATTTTGTCATCCGATAGTATCATAAAAAAGATGGTTTTTTTAACTGTCTGTGACTACCTCAAAAACTAAAGGGGTCTTATATAATGAGATTGTTACTTTACCTATATATTCAGTGAAGGATATTTAAGATTCGGTATATATGAATATAGTATTCTCTATTGATCAAATATTTCTTTATATGTTTGTTGTATGAGGGTTATTAGAATTTTTTAGGAGCCTTTAATAAGATTGTCTCATTCTGGGGACAGACGTTCTTTTTTACTTTCGTCTATTTTGTCTTTCCTCTGTGTAACCCTCGTATAGTTTGCATTTGACATTTGTTTAAGAATAAGAAAACTGTACATACATACATACATACATACATACATACATACATACATACATACATACATACATACATACATACATACATCATAGATACACACATACATATATTCATACATACATATAATGACATGCAATATTGCTAACAAGCATAACAATTGAAAGGTTTTTCTTCCAAAATCCTAAATTTATCTTTAGCTACGCAAAACGATATTAAAAGTATTATTTTTACTTTATTTTTATATCTCTTAAGACAAGTCAATATTATTAAAAAATTTCATATGCAAAACTTTTATATTCGGTTACCAATTATCTTGGCAATTTTCAAACAAAATGAAAATAATGATAGAAAATTTTCTATAAAGTGAAGTAAAAAGAAAAAAAATAAATTTTAAAGAAAATTTTTAATGTTTTATCAAACGCTATTTCTTAATTGGTTATAAGCTATACAGCCATAGTTAATGATTATGTTCAGTTCTTTTAAGAGTCCTCCAAAAAAAGACTGAATTGGGTTTATAATTTCTTGTATGCTTGGTCATACAATGACAAGGTAGGATCAAGGAATATATTGGTTGAAATGTGAAAAATATTCATCGACAGAAATCCTAAGTCAAATTTTATGAAATTTTCTATAAAATTTTAAATAATAATCCTGCATTAATCTTATAAATAAATGAATCATTTAATGAGTTATACAGATGACAATATAGAACTTCAAAATTTGCATACCCGTAATATGCGTTTGTGCAGATCTTTGTTACGGGCGAAAAGAATAGTCATACAGCCACTTTTAAGTATACAGTTCGATTAAAGCATGTCCGTCCGGTCGGCTCACTGTCCATGTAAACCTTGTTTGTAAAGTGCAGGTCGTTCTGAAGATACCTTTACTATTATTTTGGCTCAACGACGATGCCTTTTAAAATTGGTTATGATCGGTCCATTATTTTATATAGGCCCCATACAAATGTCTCCCAAATATGAGATTTCTAGTTCATAAATTATTAAATATGAAACAATGTAAATCAATGTTAGCGAAAATAAGTGTTATTATATTCCTAAAGGTTGTACTACATAATACGAGGATCCATTATTTCAAGCTGCCAAATATCGAACATTTACGTGGATATTTTAAAAATATTAGGTCAAATTAAGTTAAACATGAGTTAAAAATGTTGTGTTGTTCGAGAGTCGGTCCACAATTATCTATAATTCCAATGTATTAACATCATAATCTATTACAAATATAAGCATAAATAAGAAGACTAAATTATGCGAGGAACGTTCATACATTTTTCATAGCAGTCACTTAATGAATAGAAATAAATAGCAAACGTGTTTTGAGTTTAGACTTTGTGGACCGAATAGGATTCAAGACCTAAACTTACCTATACTTCTGATATCACTATTTCATTAAATATGGACTAACCCTTCAGAAGTTACAGATTTATTTCCATTGCATTTTTCATTTGAGACACTGTGCGACATATACAAGGCAAACATTCAAGAAGTATTTTCTGTCGGGTTGTCAATGAAAACAAATATAGAGATTTCGGAAAAAATTCTTAATATTTTTTGAAGCATTTCCGGCTTAATGTAAAAAACAGAAATTTAAAAAAGTTCTTTTACGTAAAATCTTATGATTATTATAATATACTTATTTGTAATCATATTGTATTTTAAAATCTTATCGTTATGTTCCTCATTCACTCTCAATACATATAACACAATTAAACTTATGAATAAATTTTTCTTATGTCAGAAGATAAATAAATTTATTGTAGTAATTTTTCGATAAAATATTTCATTTTGTATATTTTTATTTAAAAAAAATACAAAAATAACGTCATGTGTTGATAAATATTTTTTACCACGAAACCATGTGAAAAATACCACGAAAAGGAAACTTGTTAAAAAGAAATACAAAAACATTTTTCTGTTAAGTTTCCTTGGTTTTCTTGCATATTTTTCTTTTATTTATATGAATGTATGTATGTACCTATGTATGTGTACATGCATGAATTGCATAAAAGATTTATGCAAAAAAATGGCTTCATTTTTGTTGCTGCTCTTCATATGAATTTATCAAGTTAATATGAATGTGTGTGTGTGTGTTTGTGTGGAAAAAAACCTGCTGATACTTATTTTATGGTCTTAAATGAATACGAACAAAAATAACTTCATACATATTTAAAATATATCAACATAAATGTTTTCATAATTATTGTACATGTATTTTTATTTTGTTTTGTTTTTTTTTTTCACGGAATTAAATTATGCTTTAAACCATAAATGAGTGGTTGAAGAAGAATTGTAATCATTTATGTTAATTGGTCATGTTATATAAATTAATGTTGGCGTAGATTCCCGGTTCGAAATGGAAGAAAGATATATATATATATATATATATATATATATATATATTATATATATATATATATATATATATATATAATATATATATATATATATATATATATATATATATACAATAAGTAATATATATATATATACAGTATATATATATAATATATATATATATATATATATATATATATATATATATATATATATATATATATATATATATATATATATATATATATTATATATATATATATATATATTATATATATATATATATTATATATATATATATATATAATATATATATATATATATATATATATATATATATATATATATATATATATATATATAATATATATTCTTATATCATATCAAAACCTTAGCCTGTTAAGCTATGTTCTTCTGGATGTCTGTCTATTGGAAACATTCTCATGCCTAGAATAATTATCTGAATTCAATAAAATTTGGCATTGTGATATGTGTCTCATTTTCGTACAAAAAGTCATAAAATCGAATCAAATAGAATAAAAGTTGTAGGTTAAAATATAAACAATTTTGATATACCCCAGAAACTGTGTGTTTTATAGGTAGCAATTTTGAAGACAATCTTCTTAAATGTTCAATATATATTTATTTCGATACAATAATAAACCCGAAAAAAACAACACTGAATACATGTTATTTGACCAATATCGACGAATATTTTGCAATAGCTCCTATATAAGGCCGCTCACAAAAAATGGATTTAAGCTTCTAAAACTCTTAAACAAACCACAATTCTATTAAATTTTGTCATATATATTTTTATTTAATATATATTAATATTTTGGCTGATCTAGGTTCATATTTTAGTATAGCTCCCATAAAATACCCCTTCCGGAAAACAGTTTTGATCTCATAAAACTAGTAAATAAAGACCAAACCTTCTGAAATTCGGCTCAATTAATTTCCAGACCGATTTCATCAATATCGGTCTGTATTTTGCTTTAGCTCTATAAAAGGCCCCTTTCCGGTTTAAGCTGATAAGATTCCTTAATAAATCTCAATTCTATTTAAACTAAAAATATCTTTTTTTCAAGTTTATTTTTTAACTGTTGTTAATATCTAAATTTTGCTTGACAATTATTGGACCATATTTGATTAATACTTCCATATAATCCAACTTCCAGGAAGTTTTATTTGTTTTAGGCTTAAAAGGTTTTTAAATATTGGCCAATTCTATCGAAATTTAGATACTTACCTAAATATTTTCGAAATATGTAACCAATTTTATGAATATTGTAATATTTTCAACTCATATGGACAATGACATAGAATGAGTCACATGCCCTGCATATGTGTTCATTATCAACTCAAATAATGACTCCCAACTTTTAAATTAGGGTACTTTTATTTAATTTGAAAATACTTTAGATTTGTTATAAATTTGTAAAGACTAAAATATTAAAGTAACTTTGTTTTTGCTCATTCATATTATGTATTACATTTGTTGGGGCAAGGCCTATGCTATGAGGGGCAGAACGAACGCTTTTCATCGACAATTTTCCGAATGATTCTGAACGAATTTGCAAATTATTTATAATCGATCTGATGACATCCAAGTTTTCTTGGTCGGTTTATGTTAAATTATTTTTTAAGCCGATTAAATGACTTCGCCAGAAGTCGTCTGTATTCTTGTAAGAAGCAGTATTCTGATTCCAAAAAATATATTGTTGAATTTGCATGGTTCAACTCACGCCTCGTTGCGCTGGGGTTTATAGTAATTTATGCATGAAAACTAGTTGCTTAGGTCTCTCGATTCCAGTTCATACAGTATCAATTATTTCATTATATTCCAATATACTTAAATAAGAAATTTATTTTTTTTTACAGTATTCGGCGAAAAAACAATGGATTTAAATCGCGCAAACCATAACATAATAAACAACGGTGAGATTCTGTCAAAAAAATGAAAATTTTTTATTCTCCCATATATCTTAGTCCATATGAGGGATACTTGAAGCATTGAGATTTGGGTTCATGTATTTCCAAAGATTCAAAAGTCATATATAATAAAATACTTTTTAATTTAGACCAGAAGTATGTCTGTCCCTATGCAAAGTGTATTAGATATAAATCTACCTAAAATTGTTTCCGCTATTTAGAAATTAAACAAAAAACGAAATTAGGACCACTTTTTATGAGTGATTGATCATTATTATTGATTTATTAAAAGGACTTTCCTTAATTCCTAAAAATAAGAAGGAAATACTAATGATGAGGTTTTTAGTTTTTGATTCATAATCTATTATTTATTGCTGGTCTGGAGGGATTCAATATATTATATTTTGTTTTTAACTATTTAATTGATGATTTTATAATATAGAAGTTAAATGCAAAATTTCGTTTAAGAAAGGTCAGAGTTCTAAAAGGATCTTGTGTTTCTTGATAACTGTTACAATTTTCAGAAAAGAAAACATTTACTTTTGAAAATTTAATTTGAGAGCTATGCCAATTTGCGCTCCTTTAACTTCTCCAATGAATACAAATTGCCGAAGTTATAATTCAAAATTATTCTGCTGTCATTATGTTAAACTTCATGCAAATCCATCCAGCCGATCAAAAGTAACAGATTTATTTCCAACAAATCGATTACCATTATAGCGATTGAAAGAATGTATGATTAGCTTTTGGGGCTACTGAACGGGGTCTCATAATGTCCAAATATGCAATAGAAACTTAAGTCTGGATCAAACAACCCCTAACATGTATTAGAGAGACATGAGTAAACCAAGTTTTGCTTATGCCTTAGCATGACGTAGGCCATAATTTGACTTAATCCGTATGTATGTATGTATGTATGTATGTATGTATGTATGTATGTATGTATGTATGTATGGATGAATGTATGTATTTATGTACAAAACTTATTCTCATATAATTTTTACCTATTTTATACAATAACAAATTATTAGTCCAATCTCTTGGATAAATCAAAACGGTTTTACAACATATATATAAACGATTCAGCATCATTTTTTATTTGTTTCATAACCCTTTTGTTTTATTTGCATAAAACAAATATTTATTCTCAATATTTCATATCAACATATTCATTCTACACTTGTGGAATTTTTTAATTTACTAAAATATGTTTTGCTCTTTTACCACAAATTGCTTCTGAGTTATTTCATATAAATTTAATAAACGCTAAATAATATTTTGTTGGTATTTTTCATTGGCGGGGAAAACTATTAAAATAAGCATCCTTTAAAAATAGATAAATAGCATAAAAGAGGAAACCAAAACTATTCATAATTTAATCTAGTGCGGGTTGAAGCGCAAAAGAATTTAGCAGTAATTTCAGTGAATATTGCTTTGAAGTTATATCTTGATTTCTTTTTGGTTCATTTTTTTATTTTATTTGTTTCCGCAATGATTCTTTATTGCGGACAATAAAAATATAAGAGATATAAAATATGAAATAAAAAGAGGAAAAAAATGTTTAACCATTAAAATAGAAATATTAAATAATTCATTTCATGTTAAACAAAAAAGGCAAAAATTGGGTGGTGGTTATCTGAAATATATAAATTTTATCTTAAAGCTCTATATGGAATAATGCTTACTTTGTAAAAAGGTTCTAAACATTTTAAAATTTACACTTCTTACTACTGATCCCATTCGCCCTATATTCTTTCAATAGAAATTGTGATTTAATTTCAAAATTCTAGCTCCAATTGTTTATTATATTTATTATTTACATAACCACCGGTTTATTATCGCTCTGAATGAAGGGAGGCTTTTCAGAAAATCAGCTCTTAAAGGTTGTGGGAGTAATATGTTTTTAAGCAAATGCCTCAAAAGGGGAAAAAATGGCGTTACCACCATTTGTTAGTATAACAATCGAATTAAAATCTCAATCTGAATCGATTTACCATTTTCCGTGAATCTGATCATCTGTCAGGCTGACCGTCCATTTAAAACTTATTATCGCAGTTTTGAAAATATTTTGAAGAAAATTTGGTGCCACTACATTGTGCGAAGGATGAAGATTTTAAATTTGGTTGTGATCTACCGAAGCTTTTATTTAGATGTCATAAAAATGCCCTCTTGGCTTGTAGTTTTATGTTCATGAATTGGTTTTTTATATGTTTTAACAAGATTTAACATGTAAGTCATTTAGTATTTTAAAATTTTACAAGAATCAGTCCATTATTTCTCTAAGCTCCGACAAAATATTTTAAATCTAAAATGCACAATGGAGCAGAATATATTTGAAATATATTTTCACGAAAAATTCTATTAAAAATAAAAATCTTTTAAAACTTTTTCTGCAAAAAATGCGTATTTAAATGTTTTCAAATTTTCGAAATAATTTTGTTTATTATCTGAAATAAAAAAATTAACAAGGTTGGAGTTATTCTTTTGATTTTGGACTATGAAACTTGGAAATTTTCAAAAGTTAAAATTTCTAATGTAAAGAACTCGAAACATAAAACCTACAAATTACATATCAAGTATTTTTATAGGTCCCATCAAGGCCTTAAGACAGTGAAAAAATTTGAAATAGAATCTGGAAGACAAAATTTGGCACGATCTGCACCCCTCATTCTATATCCTACCATAGCTGTATATATGGAAAATAATTAAATTTGAACAGTGGAATCCTTGATAAGTTTAGATTTAGACAAGTATTTGGTATCTGCCAAAACTCAAGATTAAACAAGATTCAAAACTTTTAAGAAAATGCAAAGCAAAATGTCAGTTAATGCCAACATTTAATTATTAATCTACGGAGTATATTAAGTATATTATAAGTTAATTAACATTGAAAGTAATAACGACATGGTTTTGAAATTTCATTACGTTCCGAGTTATCATAAAATGATTTTTTTTTAAAGTTTCTAACATGTATAAACTTCAAACACATTTATTTTAGTTTATATGTACAATAACATTATTCCTTTAGAAATATGAAATAGGTTTAATGAATTCCGTATTTAGATATCTACAGTCATTCTATTTTTGGTTTTGTAGAAAAACATTAAACAAAACTTTTTGAAAATAAGTCTCATTTAGTTTATATTACTTCTTGTATAAGAATATTAAGTTTGTTTGATGTGTGTTTACTGTAACTGAGTTCACTGTTTCCCTGATACTTGGACCTACTCTCAATGTTAGGCGAGCACCTTGGTTGACTGTTTTGACAAAGCGGCTTCGGCTAGCTGTTTACCACAACGACTTCGGTTTATTTTCCCGATATTTCAACTTGGGACTGCTTCGGCTGATTCCTTCTTAGAAAAAGTCTCAATAATGTAAAGTAGATATTAAGAAGAAAATTTAAATTGTCTTATATTAAAAATATTATGTAAAATAATACCGGGTCAGGAGTGAAAATCTTCAAACTAAGAATTAAACTGGCGATATTGGGAATAGACCCACACTTGCCGATAATAGAAACCGATCGTAACCTGCCGATATTGGGAACCGACCTCAACTTGCCAATATAAGAAATCGATCGGAGTTAAGAACCGACTCTAACCAGCCGATATTGGAAAAAACCGAGTATTAAGTCCGACTGTACTGAAGCAAAAAAACACTAAATATTAACGACCTTAATCCTTGCTGCTCGTAATTAAATATAACACGAAAGATATATTGTTATTTGATAAGAAATATAATAAATAAATATATTTTATATATGTATCCCCAGAGTGGATACCATGAGTCGATCCTGGATACGATCTAGCTATCCGAGCCGACGTCATAACCATGTTTCTAATATTAAATTACAATAATTTTAATTTGTATTAAACAGCTTTGATAAAGATACTTCAAAATGTAGTCTGGCATGGATCCCAGAAAAGTTACCTTGGTCATCTGTAAACATTTTGTAATGTATCACATGTGCGTTTAAGGAAATATTGCATATCAAATAGCACCAAAAGCATTTGATTGCAGAAATAAGTGACACAACAAGATTTAGAAAAACTCTTGTTTACATTAAAAGAGTTCTATTCAGAGTTCATTGTTGGTTATAAGTGGTAGCTACCAAAATTGATGAACAACCATCGTATAAAGGTACTTAATATCCTATGATGGTGTAGGGTATACATAGCAAAACAGAATGTGTTTTTTCATAAATATGCATCAGCATATATTCTAAGGGCTTGTGCAACAAAAATTATAGCCTTCTCTCATGTTGCTTGTTAATATTTTTTTATTTTCAAAATTTTAAGTTTATATTAAGATTAAAAAAATGTTATGATTTCACTGAGACTATAACTTTTGTATCTGTTTATGTAAGTGATTGATAATACATTTAAAAACACTTATTTTGAATTGAGAACACATTTAAGTTAATTCTTGAGACGCTGTGAAAATATTTAAAAATATTTTAATTATATGGTTTAGTAGATATTTATTTAAATGATAAAAAACTTTTTAATAAAATTTTTATTTTTATAAAAAAAATCATGTCATTCTGACTAAACTTCTGCTAAAATTATTTTTAATAGTTAATAATTATTATTTTTATTTCAGTGGTTTCTGTTTAATTTTAATGGGTTCAAAATTTTTTATTCAGGTGCAATTTTGCGTGACATTTTTCACATTAATATTTTATAATTAAAAATATATCTGCATGAATCTGTAAATAACTATTTATTAATAAATTGTCATTTCAAAATGCGATAAAGATATTTTATGAAAATTCAATAATTAATTTCAGAATTCTTATTTCATTGGAATTCATTTGTTATAATGTTGTATATATATTTATATAATTGCACACACACATGGACAATAGTCACCATCATTTATAAAAAAGAAAAGAAACAAAAAGTTATGAACCGATCATTGTGTAATTTTGCACATCGATTTTTGCTTATATATATCATAAATTGACCAATTATTATAACAGTACTAACGTAAATGTTAGGCTTTTGCCCTTAAAAGTGATAATAGGAAATAATTTGTTTTATAATATCACAATACCTACTAGTGTCAAATTTCGTTTATATCGCTCTGTACTTAAGACTTTTATGAACTTAAAAACCCATTCCGAGAAGAACATTTGTATGCAAGGTACCTGAAATATTGAACCGAACATAATCAATTTCAACTGACTTCCTCCCTATGCCTGAATAATAATATGTACTAAATTTAATCGCGATATTTTTAAAATTGTGAATGTGCACAACGTTAAATCGACTCAGAAAATAATTCAAAATAAAAATAATTTTTTCTCTGAAAATCAATTTTTCATTCAAAATTAAAATTTTCACAAAAAATTTAACATTCACTAAGATATCATTTACTTTTATATCATTTATCTCTCTATTTCATTTGCACGAGGTCATTTTAATCTCCAAATAATTATCTCACAATAAAACTCAAATTGAAATTTTTATTTAAAAATAAATATTTTTCAGCATTAACTTTTTATTGACTATTTTCATTGAGATGGAGTAATAAAATTTTATTGTAATTTATGCAAAATGTTTTTCAGTTTATTTTACGACTATTGCTAGATATTTGTAGATATTTGTTATGTTTACATTTAATTAGCCAATATTGTGTATTAAAAGAGCGTTTTTATTATAGCTCATTGCTTCTCTTTTTTTTGTTTTTGAGTTAAAGTAAAATTAATTTTTTTATTGTTGTTGTTGAAATGGAAATCTAATTAAAATTCTTGAAACAATTCAAATTGAATAAATGAGAATAAGTGTTGAATTAATCTTACAAGAGAAAATTCATTCATAGAAAAGATATTTGTATATTTATTACTGGAGAATATAAAATGGAGATAAATTTTGATTTTATTGCATGAAAGAGTTGTAATTTGCGAAAATCCGTGAATTATTGCAGTTTCTATTAAAATATATGGAACGGAATAGGATCAAGAGAAAGTATAAGTCTCATAATACAAAAGGTGTGACATATACTGATCAAATAATTGTAACACTTTTACGCGTTTGCTATATCCTCCACCAATACAAGCGGTGGAAAGGGTATATTAATTTAGTTATTTGATTAGTAAAACCAAGAAAAAACTCCATCCGTCATCAGTCCGTGTGTACATTTTCATGTACATACTATTGAAATGATTCTAAAAATAAGCACACTCAAAAATTTATGTTGGTGAAATCAAAGGAATGATACATTTAAAATAAATTAAAATGCTTTAGAAAAGCTTAGCGCTTACACTTTCATTTAAAACAAATAAATTTGTTAATTATTTTTTTAATATTAAATTTTTTATTCAAAATTTCAATA
Source organism: Cochliomyia hominivorax (assembly GCA_004302925.2). Lineage (NCBI taxonomy): Eukaryota > Metazoa > Arthropoda > Insecta > Diptera > Calliphoridae > Cochliomyia > Cochliomyia hominivorax. The sequence continues at coordinate 23,430,090 of PYHX02000467.1, read as the reverse complement.
ATAAAATGTTTAAAACTTTTCATACAAAACAATAAAAATTATTGAGTTTTCATTTGTTTTATGTCTTTAAAGTTGCATTCATGAACATTTAAAATGATTGATTTTTTCGTTTGTTGAAATTATAAGAAATGATTGTGTAAATTATTTTTAATTATTTTTTATATTTATTGCAAATAATTTTATAAAAAAACTTATAACTCAAAATTAAAAATAAAAGAGGAAGATAACTGAGAATAACACTTTTTACATTAAAAAAGTATGAAATCATCTTGTATCTGCAATTTGTTGTTTTTGTTATAAGACTGCTGCCATAAAAACTAACTTGCAGCTGATCACTTGTAGTTGATTTGGATTGTTTGAAGCACTTTATCTATAGAGGAAGGAAAATGGTTAGAGTGAGAACTTACAATTACAATCAATAGTGAAGATTCTTTGAAAATTTTTGTTTTGGATTTTTTACTAATAAGAAGATTAAATTGCGATACTGTAGAATATCATCTGACTACTAATCGATGGTTATAGATGATAGCTATGAAAAATTAATGCAATACCCTCGAATAATTTGATTTTCTAATTATAGTGAGTAGTACATTCTTGTTACACAGCGATGTATGTTTATATTTGCTTATATTTATCTTCATTTTACAATTATTACTACAATTCCAACGTATGTCTAAATTTTTTGCCCTTAAAAATGATACTTGGAAGGGTTTTTATGAACCTATGAGAAACAATAGACCGACCCTCGCATTTTTTGGCACATCGTTTTAAAATATCATAAGACTTGCTTGTGAAAAATTTTGTTCAAATTACTTTGTTTCACCCCCATTCCGGGAAGAACACTTGTATGAGAGGTACCTGGAATATTGGACGAAACATGACCAATTTCAATAGCCTTCGCTTTTACGATAAAATAATTATATGTACCAAATTTCATCGAGATATTTAAAAAATTGCGACCTGTAGATTGTTCAAAATTTACACCGATAGGCAGACATGAAACTTTTGCATGGACAGCCTGGCAACTTTTACATGTAACACTATTTTTTCAGTATATTACAAACATTATTGCAAGCGCATAATACCCGAAGCACCTTCGGTGGTATAGGGTATGAATATGTCCTAGACAGCAAAAAATTTTAGGTTGATAGTAAAATTTAATTATATAAAACACAACTGTATTAACCTCATTATCGTATCAATTTGAATAAAAAATTCACACTTTATGATTTTATGGTGTATTGGATATAATCAAATTTAAAAAAGTAAGGAAAAAAATATACATTTATTGGATGTCTGGAAAAATAAAGAAAGAAAAATTTTTCTTAAATTTCAAGCAAATTTTTATGGTCGATTAAGGGACTTTATATTGAAACTGTTGTAGGATTAAGCAAGGCATAGTCAAGTATGTAATTTTTGCTTGTTTTTTTTTATTTTAATAACTTTTCGGGTCATGTATCCTCACAAGTTCTCCATTGGGTTTAATTTAACAAGCCACACAGTCCAATAGAGGTATGCTGTGTTCGTGAAACCATGATTAAACCCCTTCGAAATACGTTCAGCAGCATTAACTTGTTGCAATTTGATATCTTAATCCATTTTTGATCAACATAAAATTAGAAGAGCATCTACCAGCAATTCATTTTGAATTGTACTTTTCCTTTTCGATAGAACGAAACAAATTTCAGATTTGCCAGCTGCTGAAAATGCTGCCCAAAGTATAACACTCTGCCTAATAACACGCGTAGAACCATCTAAGTTTATAGTTTTTTCGTAAGAGAAAATTCCTCTATTCAATCTTTTCACAGCCCATTTTAGGTATTATTATTAGAATTTTCTTTTCGCTGTTCCTTGGGCTTGGCATAATTTTATTCTCTCGTAAAAAAAAATGAAATGCGCTTAAAGAAATATGCATCAGAGTTAAAAAATATAAAAAGCATTAATTGAGTGGTCTTTTTTGAGAATTAATTTTTAATATAAATTCTCATTTTCGCAATAAATAAAGCGTTTTATTGTTCACGTCACAATTCAATATTAACACCTGTTGTTTTAAGTAATTTTGAATAACAGAAAATGATGCTGAAAACAAAATTAAATATGTATGTTTGTATGTACATGTGTGAAAATAAATGAATAAATCATACAATTTGACATGCAACATTTGACATTATTGTTGTATACGTAATAAATAATTATGGTTATTCACCATAAATATTACTCATACGTCTAGACTTACATGTGTATCTATTGAAAGAGCTTTTGTTTGCATGTCAAAATAATATTTTATTAGTATTTTTAGCTTTTACCAGCAATATGAATGTTTTTTTTTATATTTAGTAGCAATCAGAAAATATAATTTTCATTCCCTGCTGTTAGGCAAGTTGTTTTGGGGGGTTTAAATAAATTACCACGAATATTTTTCGTAAATATTGAAATTTTTAATATAAATTTGACTATTTGGTTATGTTCAATTTAATATTTTAGGATTTAAAAGGAGAACAAGGACAAAATCTGAAATGAAAAAATCAAAACATTTGCTGTAGTATTTAATTAATAAGTAAAAAGTCTTGTCATTTTTAATATGAATTGTGTAGGAGATTTTCCAATTTTTTGCACAAAATTGTATAAATTATTAAATAAGTAACTGCTAATAGAAAATAAAGACATTTTTTGTGATATTAGAACGAAACAAAATTCTTTTAAATTTTATTCAAAAATTTTTTATAATATTTTCTAGGATTTTTTATAATATTTTTAATGTTTTTAAATAGAAAAAGGGAAAACAACAAATAAAAAATTTAAAATCTTATATTCGGTCAAACCCGACTATGTAGTATAAAGTATACAAAATAATTTATGAACAGTGTGCTGTACATTATAATAACAACTATGCGAAGTTAAAACATTTAAAAAAAATTCTTGGAGCATATATGAGAGCTAAAATAATCATGTACAACTTCGAAGCTCGTACAACTTCGCACATCAATTTTTGCTTATTTTTATCCTAATTTGACCAACTGTTATTACAATACCAACGTATAAGTGATATTTAAACCCCTTAAGGTAATATTTGTAAGGGGATCTGTATGTTACATTTTCGACCTTAAAATCCTATTGCAGAATAGCGACACATGCTGAGTTTCATCAAAATATCTCTAGAATTGGTAGCTGCATTTTGTTCAAAATGTTTCGTGGGCAGCCAGCTGTACGTAGGTGCTCGAAAATCTGAATGAGGTCTGCTTCATGTTTCCTCCATGAAAAATTGTTTGCTTAATATCCACCAACACATATAAAAAAAAACTGGAATCCACTTACCCATTTTGAACCACTTCCGATTGCGTTAAGGCAAATGAGAAAAATTTGTGGTAGTGCCTTTCTAAAAATTGTTAAAAAAAAACAAAATACTTGCATTTGTGAATAAGCTGAGATCGAAAAAATATTAACATACATATATGTTAATAAAAATGAAAACTTAGTTTAAGTTTTTAATGAAAAACTTGTGTTAAAAATTATTATTTAGTAAATAAATGAACAAATTGTCTTTAAGTTATTTAAAAAATGTATAATATAATTTATATTTACTGAGAAAAATTTGCTTTTGTGATGAACAATACTGTACGATTCCTATGAGAGATCTTTTTGAATCCAATTAGATGATCAAAAATTAGAGATTTATTTAAAAAAACTATTCTGTCGCAGCATAAACTATGAAAAAGGAAATATATGACATTTTTCTATTGTTTTTAAAACTTTTACAAAACTACAATACATTTTGCAATAATCGAATTTAGAGCTAAAAACTACATAATTCCAATTAAATTAAATGTTTTCAAAGAAGCGAACATATTTTCTAACAAAAAGTAATTTTGTCATGTAAAAAACAGTTATTACAATTTTTTGTTATAAAAGTGAATATTAATAAGTGAAGCGCAAAAAAAATTGTGAAAAAATCATAACTCTGACAAAAAGTTTGTTGTAATTTCTGTAAAATTTTTGGCAATAAAATGTTCTTTCCACATTTAGTATATATATTTTGAACATGCACCATATCACAACATAATAAACACATATTGCTATCAGTCAAAATAGAATACATATACATGTATTACAAAAAAATATATACAAACAAACAAATATTGTACATATACATGAACATGATTTTGTTATACACTACACCACCGTAGGTGTTTGGGGTATTATGTGTTTTTGTTGATGTTTGTAATATACAGAAAAAATGGGTTACACTCACCTTTAAGTTGAATCTTCGAATTCAAATCATTCTGTGTCGCTTTAATGATGTCCATCCGTAAGTCTGTTTGTATCACTTGTTGTTCGTGTAAACGATTTAAACAAACTACAAATCCCGATTTTGGAGATATCTCGATAAAATTTGGTATATATTATTGTTTTGATCTAAGGACAAGGCCTACTGAAATTTCAATATATTTCAGTACGTCCCATACAAATATTCCTCCCGGAATTGGGTAAAGCCCAATTGTAAAAGTCTTAAATTTAAAATGATTAAAACTAAATTTGGCACAAGTAAGTCTAATATTGTTCTTAAGAGATGCGCAAAATATACGAGCGTACATCCATTAATTATCATAGATGCCACTCAAACCCCCTTTCCAAAATCCCTTTTTAACGCATAAATCTCACAATTACGTTGGTATTGTAATAAAAACAAGTTAAATTAAGAGAAATATAATCAACAATTTATATTAAAAATTATGCGAAGATTGGTCCATAATTTCACTGAGCTCTCAAAACTCTTCAGTAAAATTCACTTTAAAACACTTTAATTTCACATAAATAAGTGTCATTTAAATAATGTACTGCAGAGTTAAGAATAAATCAGAAAATTCAATTATATATTATTATATACGAGAGTAGTTCATTTATTGTACATAACTACTATTTATAATCAACATTATGGTGAGGGGTATTACATAGTTGGGCTTCACCGACTATAACATCCTTAATTGTTTTTGATATATCCTTCAAGTGTGTCATGCTATGCGTTATGCCTCGAAGAAATCATCTGCCTGTTCGTCTGTCTATCTCTCTTTCCGTCTATATGTCCGTCTGTCTGTTTGTCTGTCTGCCTGTCTGTCTGTCTGCCTGTCTGTCTGTACGTCTGTTTGTCCGTTCGCCTGTTTGTCTGTTCGCCTGTTTGTCAGTCTGTCTGTTTTGGCACGCTAACATCCACCATAATTGACAGTACTGAGCATTTGTGATAGTCCTGAGAAGTTTCTTATTTAAAACGAATCAAATCGGTCCAAAATATGAAAAGATAAAGGCAAATATCTGAGGCGACCTCTAAATTTTGCCATAATATTAATTTTTATGTTCCATATTTCCGTTTAAAATAATTCTCAAAATCGGTTCAGCAAAAAAGTCGTACTTATGAAAATCTGTTATATTTTGAATAAATTTGTGTGTGTTTATGTGAATGTATATGTACGAAACATAATGTATTTATTCAAACGAATTTGTTGCGGAGAGTATTGAAGATTCGGCGTAATCAGACATAGCATCCCTACATGTTTTTTTTACAATATTCATGGTATAAACATTTGAATGTCATGAGTCATGACAATTTTTAAATAAACAACAGCCATCAACAAGCTGTTAATGGTTGTTAAAAGAAATGACATTTACTTGTTGAATGCATATATACAACATGCAACATGTATGCATGTGTGTTATGTACAACATGAAGTTACACGATATTTTTTTGACAAATTTGAACATACAAAACTTTTAAAGGGGAAATAAAGTAATAAAATTTTAACTTGTACTCAAAACTTTTAAAACAAAATTCTTAAAATAAACGAACGTTGTAGTTTAGAAATTTTGTTAGAAATTTTACCAACAGCTGAATTTGTTTTTATTGAAATCTTAATTCCAAAGTTTTATAAAACTAGAAAATAGTTCCTTCTATTAACTTCATTAAACTAAACAAACTGTTCTTAAAAAATTCTTATTAATTTTTTTCGATAACTGAAAGATTAAATTTTCCATTAAGTATTCGTTATTTTTCACACAGTTTATTTGCTCTTTTTAAGAACGATAGTATAGTTCATCTCCATTCAAAATCAATCGCAGATTTGGATACTTTTTTATGTTCTTAAATTCTTTTTTAATAAGAGCCAAATATCTCTCTTAGCTCCGGCAGTTTAGAGGATATGCCGTTGTAACAAAATATTTTCTTCTTTAGCCATGCCATAACAAGAACTTTTTGGGATATTTTTACTAATTTTGGGTCTTAAACTTTTCTTCAGCATTCCGTCAAGTATCAGCAACATAAAATTTTCGAGTTGGAAGTTGTGAAAAATCTGTCTGAATATACGTTTCGCCATCCATCATGTAGCAAAAATATTTTTGTTTAGAAAATTGACTTCAATTTCCGTGCTCTCTTCTTGGTATCTTATTTTTTAACAGCGTTCTTGTGAGAAACATTTTTAGCCTTTTATGTTTTTAAAAATGCATTAGCTTTAAATTTTTTAATACCAAATAGTCCGTGCTGCTTTCTTACCGGATGTGTTGAAAATGCTTTCTACTTTTTTTTGCTTAAGAAACGTCATGTGGACTATTCCTTCTAACTGAACCAGATTTTATATCAACTACAAATTCTTCTGGAAGAGTTTTATAACAATAGTTTAATTGGCATATCTTTGAATGACTGGCCTACTCTTTGTAGGACGAAGTTGGGTTTTGTTGAAAATATTTAATAATTTTAGTGCGCACTTATTTCAACCAGTTTAACAACATATTCATTTGTTTTTTGTATCTCGCTCATTTTTATTAAATAAAAATGTTTGTTCTATCCATTTGTTTTTAATATGTTCAATTCTAAGATAATGATCTGAGCTCAATCAAAAAAATTAGTGATCGGAACAATGATTAAAGTATGATTAACATGTGTAGACACTACTATTTTTAAAATATTACTCATACGCATAAGTATTTATATGCTCAGTGTCTGAAATAATGAATTCCAATGAAATTTCAAGTCTTAATAATGGAAGAGAGTTCGAGTAAAAGTTTTAAATTTAAATTGTACGGACTTTAAAGGAACCGGTCCACAGAGTCCAAATTTCACAAACCTTAGATCACACAAATAGTAATTATAAACCGGATTTGTTAAATATGAACCGATTTTAAAGATCTTAAGTGATATCTCCTAAATTTTAAGAGGTTTTTGGCATTAATTTTGTACATTATTGCTGTTTTTTTTTAGTTCATGAAGTTTTTGTACTTTTCTACAAATATTTTTAATCTTTCAAAAATAAATGAAACAATTCTTCAAGCATAAAAACATGAAATACAGTGTTTTCACCTTTATTTTACCAGCTACAAAATTCTAATAAATATTTCTGTTTTGAAAGAAACGCAGATACCTTAAAAGCTTTTGTAAGTATATTCTTAGGTTACTTTCAATTAGCTCGTTCTATGCCCTTTTAATTTTAGCTTCTGGGTAATTTTTATAATTAAAATTTTAAATGTTATAATATTTCAATGAAATTGAACACTAATAATTAGTTGTATATCTCCATAAATTTTACCGAATTTTCAGATCACAAAACGCATGAAGCTGTAGCTGCAAGATATGACTTATTCGCTAAATGGTGTATTTTTAAGCTCATGCAAGTTTTTTTATGAAAGTAGTGGGTGTCATTTTTTCAAAATATATAGAGTTCTTTAATATTTTTATACCCTACATCAACAAATGTGGTGTTGATTTTGTAGTAATAAGAAAAAATGATACTCGCATTCGTCGCAATACAGAACATAAGCATAATAATTCAATGGACCGTATATCGCTTTTTGACTTCTAGACGCTGATTTTTATTGACTGTATTAATGAAATACTTCTTCGTGGCTTATCTAGATTTCAAATTGGAAAATTCTGACCTACATTGCTCAAATATAAGCCTAATAAAGCCTCCCATTTCTCATTTGAGAAAAAAATCGTTGCAGTTTATACAGTTTATAGTATGTTTTCAGTAAATAACTTCAATGACAATTGGAAAATATAGAAGAATATTTGGTTTCAGTAAAGGAATTTCATTGTTGAAATGAATGTCACAATTGCTGCTGGAAATGCAATAACATGTTTGTATTACAGATGTGCCGGGACAACTGTGGCCTCACTTCTATTTTCATTGAATTTACTACCAACATTCTTCCTTTTATCATATGACGCAAAATGGCGTAAGTTAAAGAGCAAACATGTAAAATATGCAAATAAATAATACTCCTTGTATTTTGAATGTGTGAGTGTGTGCTTATACATGTAAAGCATCCTGTTTACTTGGTTATGTTTTGCAAATGTGGTTACTGGTATGTCCGGTAGGATTTTCCTGCATTCATATGTATATGCGAATATAAAATGTACATGTTTTACTCACCTTCAAAACTGGTAAAATTTTAATTGTTTATTGTTGTTGTTTTTACACCCTACAACACCACAGTTGTTGAGGATAATATACCTTTATGTAGATGCTTGTAACGGGAAAAATATACACAATTCTAAAGGATGCCATTCTATTCAGAATCATTTCCTGAGACGATTTAAGCCTGACGGTCCGTCCGTTTGGTTGGCGGTCTATGTAAAACTTGTTCGCAAAGTACAGGTCGCAGTTTTCAAGTTATTTAAATGTTATTTGACACATGCTATTATTTTGGCCTATTGAAATTGGTTATAATCGGTACATAATTTTATATAGGCCCCATACAAATATCCCCCCAGAATATGGTTTTTAGTGCATAAAATTCATATATTTTAAACGATTTTTGCGAAATTTTGAGAAAGTAAGTATATTTATTCTAAAATGATGTGCCAAATTATACGAGGACCGGTTCATTTTTTGTCAGAGGGTCCGTACAACCACCCTTCAAAACATCAATTTCAATCTCATAAATCGCACATATATGTAGGTATTGTAGAGACATTTAGTTAGATTTTGAAAAAATGTAATCCAAAGCAGCTGTGCGCAATTATACGAAGGTAGGTCCATAGTTTTTTCTAATTTTCATATAACCCTCCAGAAAAAATTTACTTTAAACCTCATAAATTTCACATAATTGTTATTATCATAAGCATATATAAGAAAAATTATATGAGGGCCGCTCATAAATTTTTCGTTGTAGACAATTACAACTAATAATGTGGTGTAGGGTAATAAATAGTCGGCTTTGACCGACTATAACTTTGTTATTTGTTTTGTTTGTACTTGTTTAGCCAAAGGTATTTTTGTCTGTAAACAAAGATATTAACCACCAAGATATAACATGAATTTTCGACAACAAAATGCACTCACTCGTCTATGAAATTGAAATTTGCATAAAGAATGCATAAAGGTTGAAAAAAAATGAATTAAACACAATTCAAAAATATAATAAATTTTCAATTTAAACTGATTTTAAGAATTTTATTTAGAAATTTAACTTATCTGGTGCAGAGAATCAAAACTTTTTTAATCAGATTCTATTTAAACAAAACAGAAATGAAATATCTTCGTTTAAAATGTATCACACTTTTGGTCACCTATTTTGTTATCTTCAGTTCCCTTTTAACAAGAGCCCAATATTTCTACTGTCTATATGTCATTGGGGATCGATCGGCACTTTTTGGTCATATTTTTTCGCATATGTTGCAATGTCAAACATGTTCGTTCACTCCTCTTCCACGCTCTTTTCAGAATCTCTGTTAGAGGAATTATTCTACACAAAACATAGTGCTTTTGAGCCGCTTTAGCTTTATTATGTTTTTGCACCCATAGAAATGTTAAACTTAAATATGAACTCTGGCATGAAATACTGTCAGAACCGTTTTGGTGATTGAATCACTGTGATAATGTTAGGATTTGAGAGTACAAATTTAAGGAAAAATTGCTAGATTCTTTATAAAAAAGTTATATAAAACAATCAAAAGCAATTTTCCAAGATATATATAAATGTTATTTCTAAAAGGGCCCCAAGATTAAAAGGTAAATATATTTTCATAATGTTCGCTATATGACATCATCTGATTTATAAACTTTTTGTAAATTTTAAAGCCCTTCTTATCTGTTGTATCGGAAAATTCTGTTTCTATAATTAAAATTTCATAGCTTTTTGTATATATGTTTGTATCTTTATTTCGAAAATATCAATAGCAAATGTTATTGAACTGAAAATGAAACTCAATTTAAATAATTATGAAAATTAATTGAAGTAATAATGAAAATGATTATAAATTTAATTAATATTAATATTTTGATGATAGGAGCAAAATCAAATAAAAAATTAATTAATATAAGTAATTCCGTAATTGAACTTGATTTTTATTTAATTAAATAAATATATTTTGAGGAATTCTTGTGAATCAATAAACAGAAAAGTCCAGGAAAATAGAAACCCTAATGTAAATTAGGTTTTTATCCATAAGAATTTTGATTACTTTTTCCTATAATTTAAATAGAAAATTATATTATTGTGTTCAAATTTATGAAAAATGTTCACTTAAATATGATTAAATAACAAGAGAAAATAAACAATTATTCCTTAATAAAAGTATAATAATTTTTGTTATACAAATACATCGTATAAATATTGCTCTTGTGCTCTTTTTATTTGCCATTCAATAGTGTAACGGAAACAGGATAATATTTATGTATTTTTCTATAACTGTTCATATTTCTTATAACAACAATTCGTAATGATATTTTTCCGGTATTTGTGTTCGTGCACAAACAACCCTCAATGGAAAATAAATTTTATAATGATTGTTCAATAATGATAGTTTTTTTTGTGGATTCCATAATATTGCAATGTTTAAGATGGTAAAAGGAAGTGAATATAATTAGGAGAAAATCCTTAGTTAAATCTCCCAAAAAACTTTCACCAAACTAAGACCATTTTATTTCAAAATAAGTTTTAAGAATTTAACAGAAATACAAATTGTTTGATTTAATACTGTAGAGTATAAAAAATAATTATTTTTTTAAGTGTAATAAATATCGTTTCCTCTTTGTGAAGAAAACTCTATATGTTTTTCAGTGTTCAAGTTACAAATGAATGAAATTTATTTTTCGAATGAAACTGCAATTAACCCGTTTTTATTTTTCCGCAAATTAATATTACTAAACATGGCTACAATTTACCACCGCATGTATGTATGGGGGAATATTTTATTTGAAATATTGTAAACGTGCCTTATTGAATTTTAGTAGAAAACAAAAATAAAACCAAATTCTCCAAATTTGTTGCAAACAGTTTTAATATTAATTTTTTTTCTTTTTTTTTGAAAATGCCACAAGTCGTGACATTTTACAAAAGTTGTAGAAAAAGTGGCAACAAATTCTGTACGAGTTAAAAATAAATTCAATGATATTAAAATCAGGATATTAAAATTCTTGTGATTGGAATAAGTGAAACCAAAATTTGTATTAATGTAATTTGAAATTCATAAAAATACCAAAATTAAAAATAGAAGGAGTGAGATCGAGAAAATTGTTACACACATATAAATTAATAGAAAAGAAAACACTAAACATCAGTTTTAAGTTTTGTTTTATTGAAATTCATATGAAAATTAAAAAATATTTTTTATACTTTCAATCACTAGTAACGTTAAAGTTTTTACAGTGCTTTCTGTCGCTTTTATTGAACCGCTTTTGTACACCTTTTTTGTGCTCTTCAATTCTCCTTTGGAAAGAGCCAAGTAATCCTGCACTGGTTTTAGCTCCGAATAGTTCGGTGGATTGCTTTTCTTGGTACAAATTCAACATTATTGTTCTTGTACCAATTAAAAACATAGTGACTGAATGCCAACACAGGCCCAAAATAAGTGCACACATTATGAAGTCTTAAGAATGGCAGAAGCATTTTTTGTTAACATTCTTTAATGTAAATTTTGGTAGTTATTGAGAAGGAAAATTTTTTACTTGACTTCAATTCCCGTACCAATGCAGATCTCTACATTTTTAGCCTTTCAGCAATTTTTTAAACCTGCATTAGCTTTAACTTTCGTACCAATAGGACTGTAATTCCCTAGTAAATATTAAAATGCGTATGAGTAATACGCAATACAAAATATATTAAGTATACGTTAAGTTATTGGAGAACAAGTAAGTAACAATTTTATTTTTACATGGGTTAAGAAAAATAATCTGTAGGGCTTCGTTTTATATTGGGAATTCTAAAGTTGAGATGAGCAACTGAGTAGCTAAAGCGGCTTTAGAACGTATTACTAAGTTCTTCATCTGCTTCTCCATACTTTTTTCAGACCTCTATTAATCAAATTAAAAACATATATTCAATATTTAGAGAAGTACTGCTGCCTAATATGAACGATTTTAGTCAAATTAATAATGTGCAGAAAATAATTGGCATTCATAAATGTTTCGTACCTTGGACCTTCATTAGCTTTAGGTATTTTAAACGTTTGCATCAGGCACTCATAACTAAATGGCAAAGCTCTTACAGCACCCAACAAGTTCCTTGATATTTTAAAATTGGCATCTTACTGGACGTCACTCCACCATGGACATGAAATGTGTGCGATTTTTTTACTATTATACGATGATAATTGAACAGCTAAAGTTAAATACACACATGAGTTTTTAAGATTCTCGCCATCAAAGTTCTTATTTCCCCTTTAATGTGCATTTAACATTTTTGATATTTCATTAATCATTCAACCATATGAAATGGTTGTAATACTTGGTAAGATCATATGTTATAATACCTCAATTGCTGTCATCATCATTGATTTATGGCTCTTTTAAAGCTCACTAAGTGAAATCATGGAAAAAACTATAATGTCTATGCTGGACATGTTTTAAACAACAAAAGAAAACTTTAACTAATGTGTTTAGTTTTAAACATTTTTATACTCTACACCACGATAGATGGTGGGAGTATTATGCGTTTGTCCAGATGTTGTAAAGGGCAGCAAAAGTAGACCTTCCTCCACTTTTAAATATAACGTTCGACTCAGAATCACTTCCTGAATCGATTGTCCGTCTGCCTGTTCGGCTGCTTTTCCATGTAAAGCTTTTTCACAAAATCCTGGTGGCAGTTTTAAAGATATCTTAATGAAATTTTACGCGTAGTTTATTCTGACCCAAGGGCAAAGCATATTGAAATTGGTTACGATCGGTTCATTGTTACATGTAGGCCGCATACAAAAGGCCTCCGGAATGGGGTTTAAAATCCATAAAATTCCAAATGTAAAACGATATTAACCAAATTTTTCAGAAATAAGTTTTATGATATTTTGCTATGATGTACTATATTATAAGAAGATCGGGCTATTATTTCTTATAGGTTCCATACATCCAGCATTCCAAATATACCTTGAAACATATAAGTCGAATATATACGTGGGTATTGTAAAATATTTATTCAAATTAAAATAAATAAAAGTCAAAAGCGCTCTGCAAAATAATACGAGGGTCCGTCCATAATTGAACATATCACATTTAAGAAAATTTCAACAAAAGTCTTAGTATCTTAATAATCTAGTGCACACTTAAGCAAAAAAAGGGAAAAGCAAAAGTAGTCATTTACAAAAAACAATGTGGCGTAGGGTATTACATATTCGGGCTCGATCGGCTATAACATTTTTATTGTTTTTATTATTTTTAATTTTACTTAATGACTGAAATAGCGGACAAAGGATGCATTAAAATTCACTATATATTTCGTTTCATGCTGAATTTTTGCTTTTAATCACTTTTTTAAATAATTTTACATACGAACAAAAAGTAATTTTCATATCAAAGTTGTCAGACCATCTGTTACAGTTTGCTTAAAAATTTTGCAAAAACTTTGGTTTAATCTGGATATTTGAAATTGTGGAATTCCAGGAAAAGTTTAATCAAATTTCTTGCTTAATTTATATATTGTTAAATAAGATATTAATTTAAAATGGAACTAAAGGGATTTTTATTAAATTTTATGATGAAATATTATATTTTTGTTACAGAAATTAATTAATTTTGAAATAATTGAAGATAAAAGTAAACAAATTAAATTTTTATTAAAAATCTTATTTTTTAATGAGAACTTGAAGTTTAATGAAAAATTGCACTTTTTGTGTAAAATTGAATTATAGCGAATTGATGTTCTTGTAAAAATTGAGTACAAAGTGAAAAATTGAATTTTTGTGAAAAATTGAATTTTTTTGTGAAAAAATTGAATTTTTAGTGAAAAATTGAATTTTTAGTGAAAAATTGAATTTTTTGTGAAAAATTGAATTTTTTGTGAAAAATTGAATTTTTTGTGAAAAATTGAATTTTTTGTGAAAAATTGAATTTTTAGTGAAAAATTGAATTTTTAGTGAAAAATTGAATTTTTTAGTGAAAAATTGAATTTTTAGTGAAAAATTGAATTTTTAGTGAAAAATTGAATTTTTAGTGAAAAAATTGAATTTTTAGTGAAAAATTGAATTTTTAGTGAAAAATTGATTTTTAGTGAAAAATTGAATTTTAGTGAAAAATTGAATTTTAGTGAAAAATTGAATTTTTAGTGAAAAATTGAATTTTTAGTGAAAAATTGAATTTTTAGTGAAAAATTGAATTTTTAGTGAAAAATTGAATTTTTAGTGAAAAATTGAATTTTTAGTGAAAAATTGAATTTTTAGTGAAAAATTGAATTTTTAGTGAAAAATTGAATTTTTAGTGAAAATTGAATTTTAGTGAAAAATTGAATTTTTAGTGAAAAATTGAATTTTTAGTGAAAAATTGAATTTTTAGTGAAAAATTGAATTTTTAGTGAAAAATTGAATTTTTAGTGAAAAATTGAATTTTTAGTGAAAAATTGAATTTTTAGTGAAAAATTGAATTTTTAGTGAAAAATTGAATTTTTAGTGAAAAATTGAATTTTTAGTGAAATTGAATTGAATTTTTTAGTGAAAAATTGAATTTTTAGTGAAAAATTTAATTTTTAGTGAAAAAATGAATTTTTAGTGAAAATTTAAATTTTAGTGAAAAATTTAATTTTTAGTGAAAAAATGAATTTTTAGTGAAAAATGAATTTTTAGTGAAAATTTAAATTTTAGTGAAAATTTAAATTTTAAGTAAAAAATTGAATTTTTAGTGAAAAATAAAATTTAGTTTACTAGAGAAAAATGAATTTTTAGTGAAAAATTTATTTTTAGTGATTTTAAATTTCAATGAAATGTTCAGTGAAATATTGAATTTTTATTTTTATGTAAAATTAAAAAGTATTTTGTAATTGAATGTTTGCTGGGTTATGAATTTTTATTGTTATTTTAATGTTACCTTCTAAATTTGTAGCTTGTGCGTACTTGCATCCGTTTTCCTTTTCCTGTGCAGACATTATTTATGTTTGTGCCATTTTTAGATAAAACTCAGGGGTGTTAGCAGTGTTATCTTTTCAGGGTTAGGTTTTGTTGGCATTCATTTTGTTGTGGAACATACTTCGTTCTGCAATAATTTCAATTGTCATATAAACGAAAATGTATATAAAAGCAAACAAACAAGTTTTAAATTTTTTAATCTCTTTCACCACTCGTAGGTGGTAGAGAATAAAAAATTTAATTAAATATATAATTATTATATAGAGAAACAAGCATCACTCGCTGTTGGAAACATTTTTAATGCTTGATTGTCATGTGTTATAAACATCTATGACCACATAGTATACTTATATAATTGGACCGTATCAGAATTCACGTAGCTTTAGCTAAATTCAATTTTCAGTCAGTTTTTGGTTAATTAACATACAAACTAATTGTTAAGTAAACGAATGGAAATTATTTGTTGTTATATTTAAAAGTCTTTTATTTAAACTCGGTGATACGGTAGATGAAGAGCTTTAGCCCGATGTCTGAAGCAACTGAAAATATCAAACAAAAAACTTCGTAGTAGCCACAGATCATGCATACAGTAATACCAAACAGCACATTGTTGGTCGTAAATGTCTTCTACGAAATATTTATGAACGATCCTCGTATAATTTTCTTTCTTTATTTATGCTTATATTAATATGATTCTAACATTTATGTGGAATTTATGTGATTTAAAGGGCCTTATTTCTAAAGGGTTATATGGAAATTTGAAAAAATATGAACTGACCCTCTTGTAATTTCGCACAGCGGATTTGGTTTATATTTATTTCAATTTGACAACATTTTTTTCAATTCCCATTTAAATGTACGATTTATGAATTTCGAGGTTTGGGACCTGTGAGAAATAATAAACCGGACATACAAATATCCCCGAGGATTATTACTTCCTATAGGAAGTAATGATCCAATCATTAGCAATTTCAAAAGTCGCCCTCGGGCCAAAATAGAAGAATGTAGCAAATTTCATTAACATCTCTTTAAAACTACGACCTGCACATTTTCAACAAACTTTACATGAATAGCCAGCCGAACGGACATGCTTAAATTGACTCAGAAAGTGATATATATAGTGATAGGATATATTTAACATGGTGGTAGGATTATTTTTCTCCTTGTTACAAACGTCTGCGCAAACACATAATACCACATGGTGGGGTCGGGTAAAAATAGCAAGAATGTTCAGATAAACTAATTACCGTTACTTTGAAACGTTATTAAAGTTGCGTTCGTGCTCCGTTTTATCTGCACGGTACTGTATGTGTTAAGAAGTTTTCGATCTCGCACTTTACAGCGATTTATATACAGTGTACTATTAAAAATAATGCACATCTTTAATTCCGTTAACTTATTTTATAATCATCTACTTAGTAATATTTTAAAAAATGCCTTTCCACTTTAGCCAAGTACATTAAATGCACACAAATTAATTCATATTTTAGTTATTACCATCCATTTGTGATAAAATTAATTTTCGTTATTATATTTTTTCTTGCAATTATTAGCCTTTTTTTCCAACAAACCAATTTGTGTTTGTTGACATTTGTCAATCAGAATCCTGTCATTTTCTTCCCAAAATGTCAATCACTTTTTAAAGTGTTGATGTTAAGATGAAAATAAAATTAATTGAAGCACCTGAGCTATAGATTATAAGGATTATACGTGATTTCTTAAGCATGAATAAGATTCACAATTTAAGTGTAGAGAAAAGCACACTAAAATGTTTGAGATTTAAATAAATAAGAAAAGTGATAACGAATAAGGATAATACGAACTATTGAGCTGTAAATAATTATTTTAGATCCGTTTTTATGAATTTTTATAACTTTGATTTTTGGAAAATCAACTCATGAAGACTTAATAGATAAAAAGTGTATAGAAATTATATTATAAAATAAACACAAGCCAGTAAGTGTGCTATATTCTGCTGTACCGCATCTTAAATACCCTGCATCATTAATTTTTTACAAAATTTCATAAGAGTTCAAGATATTGAATTAGAGAATAGTTATTCTTTTTTTTATATTTAAACTATATTCCAAAAAAAGTGTCCATAGAACTACAGTTGACTGTGGTTAAATTTTTATACCCTATTGTGGAAATTAGTCTTATATAAGATCGAAATCCATGTACATATTATCCCCATGTCCCATCTACTTTTCGGAGATGGGACTTACGTAGACTTTGGTCAAATTTAATAACAATTGCATAAATAATTGTGTTGATGAAGTTTCAAAAACAAGAAAACAAAGACATACATTATAACAAAACTAATACACATGCGCATTAATAAAAGCATACTCTTCATTATATTAACGAAATTTCACATGTACGCATTATGGGTATCATACAAGAATTGCTCGATATTTAAATATTTTTAATGGAGTTATAAGCAAAAAGGTCAAATATTGCTCAAATTAGTAAATATCGATTGAAAAGAAAAATTTTTAAAAAACAGTTATTATAGTTTTAAACTGGGAAAGAATAGGCTAAAAATCGGCTAATGGTTCGATTATGATAAAAGCTTTTAAGTTAGTTTTCATATTAAATTCAAATTTAATTTAGTTACCATTCTTTTATATTGAAAAGCGATCATCAAATGATTTAACACGATTCCGATTTTGAGATTTGAACACTTAATAAAAATATATCCTCCAACACAAATGCGTATGAATTAAATAATTTTTCCACAAAACGCATATAATATATAAATAAAGAAACCGTAATAAGACATTAAATCACTAATATTTTTGGCTATAACTTTTTTCTGATTGGTAATGAATGGTAATGAGGTACTAACAATCTAATGTTTTCCAATTTTTTTCCAATCTTTTCTTTTATAATTAAAAATTCTACGAAAATTCTTCGCTTGAATTAAGTGATCAACTCAGGTCTATATCTTTAAATATACTGAACCGATTTTGTTGGTTTTAAATATATATATTTTAAGGACTATAAGAAATATTCAAGTCAAATTTCTTTGAGCTCTGCCAATTATGCATGCCAAAAAAAGACAGATGGACATTGTATTTATCAGTGAATAATGTTGAAAAATTACCTACACAGCCATAGATAACGGAAAAAAATAGACTATCACCACCTTTAACTATAGTGTTCGACTTAGAATCATTTCCTGTGTCGTCTTAAGCATGTCTGTCCATCCGGCTGACTGTCCATGCAAAGCTTGTGCACAAAGTACAGGTGGCAGTTTTTAAGATATTGACACAAATTCGTTCTAACGGATCTATTATTTCATATAGATCCCATATAAATATCACTTTGATATTCATAAATATAAAAAGATTTTAAGGACATTTTGCGAAGTCCTATTTTATTCTAAAATGATGTGCCAAAAAATTCGAGTATCAGTGCGCCATTTCTCATAGGTCCCATACAACTCATAAATCGCATATATACGTGAGTATTGTAAGAATATTTATTTCCATTAAGATAAACATAAGCCAAAATCGCTGTAGCCGATTACTCTCCTGACTTGATATATTTCA
This sequence comes from Cochliomyia hominivorax, assembly GCA_004302925.2. Classification (NCBI taxonomy): domain Eukaryota; kingdom Metazoa; phylum Arthropoda; class Insecta; order Diptera; family Calliphoridae; genus Cochliomyia; species Cochliomyia hominivorax. The sequence goes on along the minus strand of PYHX02000467.1, from coordinate 23,411,223 downwards.
ATTATACTTCAAGTCTTACTTTGTGAAATTTTACTACAATTTCATTTTTGTGAAATATTATTTAAATGTCTTTAACGTTTCAAAATTACTAGAATTTTTAGAACTAAATGTACTTTCAAATTCTTTGCTAAATATTTCTTAAATTAGTGAAATATCTGCTATAGAATGCATAATTCTAAAGGGTCAACGGTCTTGAATTTTAATAATTATTATGCGATTTTTGTTAATATTTAAGGAAATTATCTTTAAAAACGTTTCTGACATCAAGAGAATGATTCTGAACTGACCTGTTAGGTAACGCTATTTCCAAACCCTTGATAAATTATACATTAATTTTTGCATCAAAATGAAAACTCAGTCGATTTAACTATGTCCGTCTGACTACTTCCAAAAAATCTTATTGGAACCGCTGTGCACATTTCAAGAAATGTCATCAGTTAACTTATAAATTTAAATATATTTTTAAATGCTGTATGTATTTTAAAATCTGCTACAGAACTTATATTTCCAATACCCTTGAATTTTTATATTTGTTATGCAATTTTTGTTAAAATTTCCTCAAAATCTCGTTATGCAATTGTCGATATCATATTTCATTCTCAAATCATATTTTTTATTGTCAATTTATATTGACAATTTTTCATATTTATATCACAATCAATTTAATTTATGTGTATTTGTTGGAAAATATCATATTTTTTAAAATAAATTTGCGTAAAATAAATTTTTAATATTTATTAAGCCCCAGTGACAATAACGTGAATTGTTTTCAATTCAAAAGGAATTAGTGGCAAATTCGTTGATATGAAAAAAATTATAGCCTGATATTTTGTACTCAATATTTAAAATCAAAATATATGGTTGTTAAAATTATATTAAATTAATATATGAATTTATTTATTTATTTATACATATTTATATATATTATTATATCAGCTTTAGCTGACTTTGTTGAGACAGTTAAAAATATATATTTCATAAAATATTTTATATTGTATTGAATATCCATTATTTTTATATGCAGTTATTTATTTGAAAAAAAAAAAAAAAAATATATATATATATATATATATATATATATATATATATATATATATATATATATATATATATATATATATATATATATATATATATGTAAATTGAAATATTGATTTTATGTAAAATAAAAATAATGATTTTTTTGACAAGACTGAGTTAGAAGAATGACAGGATTGAAGGTATCCAGGCACAATAGTAACAAATACATTTTGTAAACTATTGAATTCTTTCTGAACAAAATATTTATGGTCGACGGATCTTCAGTCCTAAATAATATCAACGTTTATCGCAGAAGAAAATGGTTATTGAGATTTGTAAACGATTTTCTCGACTAAAAAAATGTATTTGGTGTGACTAACAAATACCATCTCGATTTATAGTTGGATTCACCGATTCTCGTCACTATTAAAATTCTGTTTGAGCAGATTTCCTCTTTCTGACGATGGTTGTAAAAAAACGACTATCACTTCTTTTAATTTTAGCCATCCAGTGTGGGCTAAAACCTACATTTACTGGACTATTATAGACGGAGAATAGTGAACAAATCTATAACTTCTGAACGGTTGTTCTGAATTTTTCCATGAAATCAAAAGCTGAGTCAGTTAAGCTCACGTCCACAATAATATTCAGATTATTACAAAATTTGTTTAGAATATTTTAAAAAACCCTCTCCGCTCTGTTGTCTAATAGATTATATTGCTTCAGTAAGAAAAATGTTACAGACTGATATCTGACACCACCTTTAATTTCAGACGAATGTAAAATAGTTTGTATTAAAGAGAATTTTATCATGAAACGCAGTCATACGTACTTTATTATCGTACACAAAATTTTATCGAATCATCTTTACAACAGGAAGCCAGATAGGCAGAAGAGCAAACGGACATAGTGTCACACCATAGAAGTGACTCTGTTAGATACCACTATTTCTAAACACTTCACCAACATAAGAGGTGAAAAAAGTGTACTAAATTTGTTATTCAGTTTGTAGCACAAATAGGGTACCATATCTCATAAAGTATACACAAATTCTTTCATCACATCAAATACTCAATCGATTTAATTAAGCCCGTCGGCCTTTTGAAAAAAACGTCCACAATAACGACCAGATTATAACAATATTTTGTCCCAATATTTGCAACTGGCAGTCTGCTGTTCAGTAAGAAAAATATTAAAGACTGATGTTTAACGTAATATTTAATCACAGACGAAAGAAAAGTGATTTGTTTAAGTACAATTTTATCATTTTTATCAATTTTAAAGAGGAATATGTACTTAGTTATCGTGACAAGTTATCAAATATGATCAGCAGGAAAAAAGAAATTGGACAAAATATGAAAAATTGCGATCATCCCATACTCAGCGTATCATAGGGATCATAATTTAATGAATCTCTGTTCTATATTTTGTTATAGTTTCCATATAAGATTTCTTTCATAAAAGGATGTTAAGCTTATAAGACTCAATAAATTTTGTTTAACTTCGCTACTTTTATTTAACGAAATTAATTTGATAAATATCGGTCCAAATTTTGAATGCAGAACAAAAATATATATATTTGTTACCTACTTTTAATACTGCAAGGTATTTAACATATTTTTCTTAAGCTCAAATTCAACTTAAAATGTTCAATAACCTTCTGTTATTTTCTGGCAAGTTTTCATAAGACTTGTTTAATTTTTCTTGACCTTATCGATTTTTATTCTTAAGATAACTATTTTTTCTTCAAATAAAGTGTGTAAACAAAATTAACTTAAATTATAAATGGATGTGTATGACTTAAATTAAATGAGACCAAATTTATTTTTTTTTTTTTATAAAAATGCAAATCAAAATTGAAAAAATTCAAACAAAAATAAAGTAGCTGAAAGCAACAACAGAAATTAAAACAATTAAATAAAGAAAGTGTGTCACATTAATTAGATAGAGAAAAGAAAAATAACAAGTAAAAATGTTTTAGTCGGTCAAGCCCGACTATGTAGTACCCCACATCACATTGTTGGTTGTAAATGTCTGCTAGGAAAAATTTATGAACGGCCCTCGCATAATTAGCTTTTTTATATATGCTTATGTATTCAAAAGATTTTGATGACACTAACACTCATGTGAAATTTTTGCATTAAAAGGGGATTTTTTCTGGAGGGAATTATGGAAATAAGAAAAAAAAAATAATGTAAAAAAATTTCTTAATCTAACCAATTTTTTCGATACCAAAGTTAATGTGCAATTTGTGAGTTTGAAAGCGAAATTTGGAAAGGTCGTTATATAGGACCACTGACAAACAACAGACCAATCCTTTTATAGTTCGCTACATCATTTTATAATATAACTAGACTTGTTTTCGCAAAAATTGGTTAAAATCGTTTGATATTTAGAAATTGTATTGACTAAAAACTCCATACGGGGGGATACATGTGATTACGGACCGATCATAATTAATTTCAATATGCATCATCCTTGGACTAAAATAATACTACGTGCCAAATGTCATTAAGTTATCATCAAAACTGCGACCTGTACTTGGTGATCAGCCAGACGGACATACTTAAATTGACTAAGGAAGTGATTCTTAGTAGAACTGTATATTTAAAAGTGGTGGTAGTACTATTTTTTCTATCCGTTACAAACATCTGCACACACGCACCCCACCACCTACGGTGGTGTAGCGTATAAAAAGTACGAGCAAAAAATTTATCCATTTAGATGCCTAAAAAGGAAAGCGATAAACTTAATTAAATTTTTCTAAAGTAAAAATAGAAAGAGAAAAAAGAAAAACAGATTTAAACGGAAAAGTACAGGAATTAAAAGAAAATAATTTATTTGCCACAGTCTTATTCAAAACGCAAAAATTACTTCTTATCTGCTACATTAATATAAAAGGTAAAATATTGCTGTTATCCTAATGGTAACATTCACTAAAATGTACATGAGACCATAAAATTTAATATATAATGTTATTTTTGATGTTTGGTTTTGGTTTGGTTTTGGGTTCAGTGCAAATTGCCTATATTTACTGTTGCTGAAATCTAATATAACGCTTCAGTAAAAAGTTGTAGGTCGTTATCTGAAGTTTTGAAACTCCAAAAAATAAAACCGATATAAACTAATTTTGATACTTATCGGAGTTCTAAATAACACAAGTACCATTTCATAATATTCTATAACTCCCTTACAAGGCTTAAAAAAATTATAACTCCTACCACAACATGTGGTGAAGAGAGTTGTTAATTTTGATATTGCATATGAAAAACTAAGAAGAAATCAACCAAGATTCCATAAACTGCATATATTCTTTCATCACATCAAAATCTGAGACGATTTACATATCTATGGCTATCTTTCCGTCCATCTGTTTGTTCGTATATGGACACTTTTATTAGGTTTATGAAATTTGTCTAATAAGTTGTCTATTGTCCTACGAAAATCGCCGTTTAAAACGAGCAAAATTGGTTCATTATACAAGAAGTTAAAGACCGATATCTAAGACAATATAAAAATTCCAACAAATAATTTTTAATTTTATTTTAAATATAAACAGACTAAAATATAATTGACATTTTATACTATAAAATTTATGATTCCCAAAAAAAGTATGTTCGCATTAAGAAAAATAGTGTGTGTGTGTTTATGGATGCATTGTATGAATGTGTGTAATGCTGTGTTTGTTACCACACACATGTGGTAAAGACTGTTGAAGATTCGCACAATCATATTCTGAAGAATATATGTCATAGACCTCTTCAGTTTTGCTGTTTAAAACCGACAATATCGGTTCAGTTGGACAAATTTTTTAGACCGATACTTACCGATAGCAACTACCAAATTAAATTAACCAAAAAATACAGTTATCAAGGAAATATGTACATCATCATCGTATCGAATATCATTGAAATCATAAAAATAGAAAAAAGTTAAAGCGTATAATATTTGTTGCAATTTTGAAGATAATTTTCTGATATTCCAACAAAACTGATTTCTTAATTTCTGACGGTTCAAACTTATTAAACTCTTAAATGTAGAAAAATTCTGTTGAAATTTGTTACAATTATTTTTTTTACTATTTTTATATATGATTCTTATACGACAATTATTGCGCAATTTTCGGTTTAAGAAATCTTCCCGGAAGATGGTTTAGGCTTAAAAAGTTTTTAAATATTTACTTGTTCCATCGAAATTCCAAAAATTTTCTTGAATATTGTTTCTTATATAGGAAATCTTTTTAAAATCTTTGGCTCAGTACTTAAACTTATAAGGAATTTTCAAAATGCCTCATATGCAGTTTTAAAATATGGTGTTTCTCAGTGACCGGGGTTTTAGCAAATGAAATGTAAAGTTAGATTTGTGGTACAATAATTTCAACTCATGTAAACTTGTAAACAATATAAGTGGTGTAGGTGATTTAAGATTCGGCACTGCCGAATATATTGTTCCTATGTTTTTTTTTCAATAAAAAGATTTAATATAATGACAATAGAGTATTAAAAGTTCATAACACCCTAATATGAATAATAGCTTAGATAGTGTATTAAAAAAAACGGCATTTTCAGAAAATCGATTTTCGAGTTATTTAAGAAATGGGCTTTTCATAAAAACCGTTTCGAATACTGTTTTATTTCAAAAAAGCGGTTAACCGAAAAATACTTATTTGATAGAAATTTAGAGTTTAACCAGTAAAAGCACATAGCGTGTAATGGCCTCTATATGAAATAATGTTAAAATAATGATTCGATCATAATCAAAATGTGTATTTGTTCTTATATCAAAATAACAGATTTCATTAAATTATTTTTGCGCTGTTTAATGCCCTAAATTGGTGGTGTATATACCTTTTATCTTAGTATTTTCTCAGTTGTGGCGGAATAAAAAAATTAAGCTGGATATTTTAGGGAAAAACTCAAAAGTGTCTTCCATTATAAACCGGTTAACCGACTGAAAAAACCCTACATGTCGAATAATTCTAAAATTGAAATTATTCGAAACCGGTCGGTTTTTTTAATGCAAAAAAAACGGTTAACCGGTTTCCGGTTTCGGTTTTTGAATACACTAATAAAAGCTTCTCTTATTATAACAACTGTTTCCATGAATTCTATTTATCTGTTACAGATTAATAAATGACTTTTTAATTTGTAAATTAATTACAAAAGATTTAATTCTAATCTAGTTTTTTCCTCTGAATATGCGATTATTTGGTTTATGTATTAAATCTACTTTATACTTTTTTATACTTATGAATGGAAATATTTCTACTTAAATAAACACTTCTTTTAATAAAATATAAAATTACTTAAATGATAACATTTAACAAAAAAAAATCTGTCATAACAATAACTTGTAATAATAAAAATTATGATTTCTGACAGCTGCCATTGAAAACAATGCAATCGAGAGAACTATTCTCAATGGCGCCAGTAAGATTTTCATTTATAAGATATAAACAATTGATGTCTTTTTATAACAGTATCTACAAGTATTATAAAATAGATGTTCGCATAAAAATAATATTATAGATATAAAACAGATACATAAAAGGATTTTTAAATTAAAACAAATAACTGTAAATTATTCTCACCAAGAACAAATAAAAATTATTTAAGACTTAAAGTAACTTCGCACTTTCCACCGTTATAATCAATGTGACTTTGGATTTTTCAGAATGATTATCATTGAAGCAAAATTATTTTAAAATCTTGAATTTTCAACATTTTTCCCTTTTTTTCTTTAACAAATAAGAATTATATACGCGGAATTCTGTAAAACATTCGAATTGAAGATATTGAATTAGAAAACAATTATAGGTTCCCGAAATCGAGTGTTCACCAACTGAGGAGCTAAATGAAATAACTCTGATACATCCATGCTGTTGATTATTATATGGTTGTACGATATCAAAATAAAGTCGTCATATAATCATGATATGTTTGTGAACACAGAAATGCCCATATTGTTGACCATAATATAGTTATGGGACAACAAAATATGGTTGCAGAAATAACCACATAATTGTTGTAAACGTTGATACACCAAGGTTGTTGGACTTTTCACCATTTGATAATGTTTTTTCAGACTTCCAATAAATGTGGACATTATATTCTTTAAATTTGAATCACGAGGTATATATTATCTGAAAATTAGAGAAAGATGCATTCATAAGTCGGACTAGACTAATGAATACATCTAGTGGTAAAATTTGCATTATTCTAAATAGCGAAAAAATATTTTTATTTCAAACGAATACTACGTAATAGCAAACATATCTTTCAATTAACTAGTGAGTAGATAATAGTGTCCTTCATAAAGCAGCTCTGGGTGAGTAAACACCTTTCGCGTCATTGTCGTTACTTGTTTAAGCCGGTCAGGCTGTAATTCGTTTGCTCGCCAAAAGTGTGGTAGATTTTAAAGTTTAGTGGTTTCATTTTTATTGACATATATAGTGAGGAAGTTTTCGAAATCACTCATTATGTACAAAAATATTCAAGTCAATACCTTAGAACTATTCAGAAAGTATATAACTTTGAATTTCAGTACAATTTATTTATTTTATTTTATTTTTTTTTTTTTTTGCAAATTTTATGTATATATTTTTGTCAGCAATCTAGTGAAAAATGAACTATTCATCAATATACAGTTGCGGTCAAAATGATTGCGCCACATACACACGTCTTTTTTCATAAGTCATAAAAACTAAACAGACAGAGAAGAAGAAACAAAATCATTTCTATTCATTATCTTCCTTAAATTTTTTTCCAGAGGTATTGACAAAATTTGGTGTCAAAATAATAGCACCATTCGGTTTCAACTATAACAAAAAGCCACACATAAAAAAAAATATTTTATTTATTTATTTGTTTATTTATTTATTTATTTATTTATTTATTTATTTATTTATTTATTTTTACCATTTTGTAGAATTATTTGGTTAGCAATAACAGCCAAACATGGTCATCCCATTGAGTTCCATGCCTGCTCTGAAGTGGTGCAAATATTTCTATATATATTTAACTTCATTATTCTGGAACCGCTCATATCAGTGGCATTTGTTCAGATGCATATGGTAGTATTACTTCGTCTAATATTTTCACATATTTTGATACATCCATAAATTTTTAATACAATAAATAAGTCCAACACCATAGTACAAAATGCATCTCCATATCATAACACTAGAACCATCGTGTTTGAAAGTTTTGTTGTTAATTTTTTTAATTATATTCCTTGTCAGGAGGTCTTCCTACAAATAAAAATATCGGTACACAGAATACTTCTCGTCTTTTTCCATGTGTCAGATCAAGTAAGTTTTAGCAAAATTAAATCTATTTGGGACATGAGGAGGAGTTAAAGGGTGAATTTTTATGGTCTATGGGCTTTCAAGTTATATATCCTTAGCCTTCTGATATAGTTGAATAAATAATAGATTTAATTCTTGCAGCAGCTGAAATAAATGTCATCTTCTATGTTTGTCGTAACAAACGATTAACCATTAAAGGTATCGCCGTAGTTTTTCGTCCACTACTCTCTACTGTAATTTGTAGGTTTACCAATAAAATTTCTTATTTCGGCATAAGTTTGTTCATCAAAACCACGCTTTTTAATAAGTTTATGATTTTCTGGAGTACAACTTTTAGACCAGGCCATTATTTAGATTCTAATAATACACTCTTTTACACTAAAAGTGAAAATAATTGCAGTTATAAGAAAATTGTTGCTTTTGTTTTGAGAGGTCACAATCTGATATTTTGTCTTTATAATTAACTTTATTGGAATACCATGAATATACATTGAATAAAGGGACTGCCAAACTTTGGATAAAAATATTCATGATCAAAAACATAAATTAGGAACAAAGTTGTTATATGTGAGTGGTGCTATTATTTTGACCGCAGCTCTGTGTTGCTTTAAGAAATATACTTCTACTCTTTGGATGATTTTGAATGTAAATCAAGGTGATGACTTTTGCTCTTTATTTACCACAAATCGATTTTTGCTAAGAAATATTAACGATCTTAAATCCTGACTCTTTACAGAAAAAAAAGAAAAGCAAAAATCATATTCAAACTTTTCGCCATTTTTCTATATTATATTTCATGTTTGGTGGCTAAATAAGTTATTTCTTAAGATTTCTGTTTTGAATTGCTGAAAAAAAGGATTATAATTTTTTCTTTGGCTTAACAAACATTTATTTCCTTTTCTTGGCAAATCTTTGCCTTTAATGTAATACTTTTTTCTGCTGCCCCTATTTAATCCTTGGGGCAGTTAAGTAACGTTTATAACAAACCATGAAATTGTTTTCTAACTTCAATAAGAAATCCAACTGTTTGTTTTTATATCCTTGATTTTTCACTAAAAATAACACAAAAGCTAATAAGCCAACAATAGTTTGTGAAAACATGTACGAAAAATATTAAGTAACAATGAATAGAAATTTGGGGCGTTCGGTCGTAACATTTAGTTCTTTTCTCCACAACATCTTCAATGGAAAATACATGGAAAATAAATGGGGCGTCAGGAAAAATCAATATTTTAGTTCATTTTAGGAATGTTAATTAATTGTGAGTTTAGTAGAATTTAAGTTAATTTTGTATACATTTGTATACATCTGTAAGATAAGGAAATTACGAGAGACTTTTAATGTCAAATTGTAGAATTTTTATGATAAAGAAAACTTTATAATTTGGGAAACTAATTTAAAATTTTACGATAGAGAATATTATATTTATACCAAATATCAATTAGCGTTTTTTTCACTTCAAATGTATTTTCAGAATGTAGGAAACAGTTTTTTTAAACTGACCTTTATATATAATATTATATTGAATTAGGGTTCATTTTAACTACCCTTCTCAAAAAGTTTTATATTATTCTTTAGTATAAGATATGAAATCTGACAAGTGGATTGGGAGAAGTCCTTACCCCTGTCATATATCACTCATATATATTTTTCCCAACTCTTTCAAGTTATATGCTTTATATTTTTTTTCTCGTTTTATTGAGAAATTTTTTATTTCCAGTTCAGTTCTAGTTCAGTTCTAGTTCAGTTCTAGTTCAGCTCTAGTTCAGTTCTAGCCCAGTTCTAGTTCAGTTCTTAGCCCAGTTCTAGTTCAGTTCTAATTCAGTTCTAGTTCAGTTCTAGTTCAGTTCTAGCCCAGTTCTAGTTCTGTTCTAGTTCAGTTCTAGCCCAGTTCTAGTTCAGTTCTAGTTCAGTTCTAGTTCAGTTCTAATTCAATTCTTGTTCAGTTTTAGTGCAGTTTCACTTTAGTTCTTAAAAAGTTGTAGACCTATATCTCAGCAAACTCTAAATGTAGGCGTTAAATTTTAAAAAGGGTCAGTAAGCTCTGAAATTTTTACATTTGTTCGATATGGATATACGTAAGGTATTTCAGAAACATAACACCACGTTTATTTTAATATCCATAGAGGGCGCATTCAGGGCTTAGGCTTATAAAACTTAAAAAAGAATATTTCTTATTATTGATTGACAAACTGTTGCGGGTTTAAAGAAATATGTCTGTGTTTATACGTAATTTTAAATGTTGTTTTTCTTGTTATTACAAATAAAATGATAAACTTAATACACCTTCATATGCAACTTTTATTGTTGGAAGTAATAAAAAATTATGTCACTTTTAAGCTGATAACATAAAAGTTTTTGATAAAAAAGTTTTGATAAAAGTTTGCCTCACTAAAACCAGAAGCCTCATTCATACTTTGTTAATTTTTTGCAAAGAAATCAAGAAAAATATGAAAGTTTTAACTTAGTTTTTAAATATGGGAAGAATAAGTAAATTAAGTTTAAATTTTAACATAAATTAAAGCTTTTAAGGTTGTGTTACCAAACGTATGATTATTATCAATTGCGATATTTCATAAATCATTAGACACATTTTGCAATAATTTAGAAAAAAGATACAAACATTTTTTAAAATAATATTTTTATTAGAGTTTTCTATCTTAGAACTACAATACTAAATTTAACAATCTTCTGCCTTTTAAAATTTTCTTCATCATTTCAAAGTCATTTTTAAAATTTTAATATGTGGTTGAAAGAACATGCACCACTATATCCGAATGCTTCGCATATTCAAAAGAACAATTAAAGTCCATGTAAACTAGACATGCAATTGCAGTGTATTGCCTAGTTTATATTCCAAAAGGAATTCACTTTTATGAATGTCGGTTTGAAAACCAGAATACTCATTTTTCATATTCTCAAATCATTGCATGCAATATGTTGCATCATTATCATTGTCATTGACAATTGCATCTTTTTGATATCACATTGAAGTCATGCAAGAGAATCGTTGCTTTAGTTTTCAAGTTGATTTAAAAATTTAATAAAGTATAAACTTAAAAAATTGTCTTAGTATAAAACAAATAATTATAAAATTTCCAATAAAGACTAGAATAATTATAATGAAAAATTCTGCCATTGTGTAGTGATAGGGAGCCGATTTAGAGGTTTTAACCAGATATTAGCGAAACTTTTAATTTAACAGGTCATGAAATTAACAACTCCACGACTAAATGGGATCATACTGAAGACCTTTAACAATGACGTAAACATAGGAATATTCCTACACAGAAAACCATCGTAGATTGATACTATATAGATGTTCCCTATCATTTGATTAGTATTACTCTAGAAGATATTTGTTGTAAGAGGAAAGATTTTTAATATATTCAATTTGTGTAAGGTGTCTCCATAATAAATGATTTTCACGATGTTTCTACAACCTGTTAACAGGTATGTTAAACTCGACTCCGACGCAGGTTCCCTTTGCTGATAAATTGTATGTGTCAGTAAGCTGAATTAAACTCGGATGTTAGGCTTATTGCTAAAAATACACAGAATATATTGTTGAAAGGCCGATATTCAAGTTTGGATTAATGGACTTATGCATCTCATAAACTTCTCTCCGATATGAAATTTTCAAGTACTTTTTCATCGATCTCTTGACACATCATATAGGTATTCACTTAATCCAAACGATAATGTAGAGACATTATAGATTTTTTTTTAAATTTTGATGTTAGAATCTTCAATAGGCAAAAGGATAACTAGTGCATCATTCAGGTAGAATTTTCTTCTGCCAAATAGGCGAACAACTGTCTGACGTATAACCAAATATCGCGAAACATCCGAATTTTTACTTATAGAAAACAGGCCACTAGTTATAGCAGATGTTTACGTGATAATTGAGTTTCGAATATTATTATACCAGATAACGATATATTCATAGATTTGGAAATCCAGTAGCAGATAGCTGTACTCGGAGATAAATCTGGTTGTTTAAAACTGGCTACTTATAGACCAGATATCACCACATTAAGACTAATCAACTTTATCTTTAAATAGAAAACATATAAGCACCAATTGTTACTTATCACTTGGAAACATAGCTCGGCCGACTTGGTAATCTAATTCCACAGAGAGGCCATCTTGATGAGATTTAACACTTTTTGTCCAAAGGCTATTTAATGATAAAGGGCCCGTAAGTTCGTCAAGTACCTCAAATACTATTTTTTTATAATAAAATGTTGTTCAAATTTGTCGAATATTATTTTTATATTACGTGCTAGATTGTAGTACGATCTTTTAATTATTTCTTATAGGTCCACTTAACTTAACTGCATCGAATATCACTTTGAAAATATTCCTTGGTTTTGCAAAACTGTATCGTTTGGGCAGTTTTAGCATTGTTACATTGACAGACAGTCAGATGGATGGGCAGATATCCCTTAATCCATTCAGAAAGTAATTCTGAAACAATCGATTCACTTTAAGGCAATATTACTATATTTTTCTCTAAGCGTTACAGACATCTATACATTTACAGTAGTAAATCCACAAAAGTGAAATGTCTTTAATCAACGTATCATTTTAATAAAAATATAAAATATTAAAGCTTTCTTATACTAAAATTTAAATTATTGTAAAAAAAACACCTTAAATATTGTGAACTCTAAATATGTAAAAGATAAATGTTAAGAGTTGATGATAAGATAACGAAGTGTTATCAAAATTTATGTTCTTAACTGCATTTTGTTTTTTTTTCTATTTCAGGTTTTTCCTATGCTTTGTTTCCTGTCAACAAGATTAATGACATTTTTGCAAGATAAGTGAGATGAAAAAAGTAAAAAAAAACAAATAACGAAAAAAGTTAAGCTCCCAAAAGAACATTATTACATGTGTCAAGTAAAACTGCAATATAGGTTACAAAGAAAAGGAAACTTGTTTACATGTGTAATTAAGTGTGTCAGAGTTTAGACAGTGATTCCAAATATATTTTGCTTAAGAGATGTGTAAACGTGTTTGTAGGAAATAAAGAAAGGTATACTTTGAGACTGTATTACTTAAATCGTATTCTAAATTTCTTCAACTGATGATCAATTCAAGAAGTATTTCAATAAAGTCAAATGAAATCAATTCTGCTTAAACCGGTTCCAGACAAACAACTGTTTTATACCTTGAATCGACATATGTGCCAATTTGTCCATCATATCGATCTTATAAAAATCATATTTTAATTAAATTTCACACGAATTGATTTTGTATCAGCCCAAATTTATATACTACGGTTCATAAATTGTCGTAGGACCCACACATAAACCAGCTTTCGAACATGAATTTATGTTTTCCATTACCTCTCTTGGCGTAAGGTTTCCAAAAAACATCTCTATTTTATACGGTTTGCTGTAGTTGTATCGAATGTTTTTAGGTTTTTCTTTTCCGACTACGGCTGCTTTGGATTCCATCAATCTGGTAATGCCCGATAGATGTATTATTTGATAGTATGGTCGATCTATCTCCATATTCTATATAGATTATTTATTATTATTATTATTATTACTATGGGTCTCTCTTTAATAATGTATCATAGATCTATGTTTTTGATGTTGTTGGGCTAAAGTATTCTACATATAACGTTGAGACAATTGTTGCTAAAAACCTGTAGTTTATGCATAACGGTGTTCGATACTATTTAGATTTCACTTTCCCGCAACAATATCGATCTTACAAATGTGTTGAATATTCTGAGCTTTATTTCTTATTTATTTATTTATTTATGCTTACGATTGATAAGACAGCTTAACGTATGGTAAAATCTCCTCAGGTTAGTTTGACCAGTTGAAGAACATTCTTATGTCTCTTCTTGCAGCCTTCTTAACTTTTATTTGCCAGTAGTTGGTACTGCTTTTACTGCAGTTTGAGTTGCCTTCATCGAGGAATCAGGTTCCAATTACCATTTATTATCTAAATTTACCTCTGTGGTTGTACTATCTAGGCTTTTCTTTATGACAGCAACAACCGAGTTTCTGCGATATTTTCACATGAGTGATGTTGATTGGTAACTGTTTACGGATTACCGATGCTAACATGTTTATTTGTTTCTTTATTCTGGAGTTGTGGTTGGAAGATTTCATTCTGACTATTTCGCTTTATTATTTCAGTTTGATTTTGATTTCGCATATGATCAGCGCCCCTTAAATTTATGAGATTTATTAGTAAGCTTTACCATATTCTGCCCACGCATATGTGACTTTTTCATTACGTGAATTGCAACTAAGAGATGTCCTTATGTGAGAAGGAAGACCCTAAACTGACGAGTTGAAATATTTATCACAATTCAGTTAGATGTCCTTTATTGTTGTTCATTACTCTACAATAGTAAAGCTAGTGTTTGTCTTGTATCTTCCTATCTTCGTATTTAAATAACTTATGAATATTGCAATATTTTCCCGTCAAACCTTATTGAGAGTAGTTGTGATTTGTGTGTAAAATTCATCCCTTTTAGTATCCTTTGCATTTTGCAGAGGAGCATAACATTGTGATAGATATGATATGTTTGAAGTGAGTATCTAAACTTTTTTATATTAGAATTCAAACTGAACTGCCCTCTTCATACTTTTCCCCACAATAAATACAATATTATCATTTGCATTTTATCTTATATCACTGATACCCAGAACTTCGATCTTATGTGATGTCATTTGATCAAGGTCCGATTTATTTCCTTTACGGTTTAAAGAAATATATCTGGTAAAGAAAACAAATCAGTTAGTAAAATGTTTGACAAACTTCGGCCTCAAATTTTAAAAGACAAACGGAAAGACAGTTTAATTAAGTTACCATTTTTCCGTTATAATTTAGAAAGAGATCACAGCCAACGTCGGGACAGACTCTAACCTGGTAGTTTTGAGTAAAAGAGCTATGCAAGGAAATCATATTAAAATCACCTATAATTCCTTTTGTGTTCCCTTATCCATCATTAGCTTGTTATAAATGAATTAAAAATGTTTCAAGTATCCCAAAAAAGTGTTTTTTTGGAAAACTCCAATCCATGAAAGTAACACATGTGTCCCAGTATCATAAATCTTTTAAAATGTAAAAAACAAAATCTTTTGGAGTCACGTACACTTTTAGTTTTTAACATATTTTTCTTTTCAAACTACAATCAAAATGTACCTTGAAACCAGTGAGAAGGTTAAATATTAGATAATGTAATAATCGTGTGTATACATGTGTGTAAAATTCACTTTTACAATTTTTATTTACGTTTTTTCTATTTTCTTGTTGTATCAATATCTGTCAGGAGTTAGAAAGAGATGTATTTTACTTTGTGTGTATTTTGTTTTTAAGTAAAATTTAAAAAACTACAAAATTTTGAATATTTTATGCAACTATGAGTGTGTACAACTTGGAACTTCTAAAAATCATGATATGCATAAATATATTAGCAAGTTTCTACATAACTTTTATACTACATGTCACCGTAAGTGACGACTGATGGTATGTAAAGTCTTTCACTGAGTACGTGACATTAAAATATAATATTTCAGATTTAAGTGGCGTGAGTCCATTTAAAAATGTTTGTTTGTTCCAGGGCTGACACCTCATCTGAGTGTAACGTTTATATTCATTTGAACATATGTATCCAGGTTTTTTAAAATTTCTTATATTTAATCCTGTCAATAATGTAGAGTGTTAAATATGTTATGATTTTCCCATTTTTTTTTCTTCTTCCATAAAACATTTTATTTGTAACTGTCATGTTATGTAAACATTTGCTTATGTTTTGCATTGAAAGATTGATTGTGTTTAAATAAATAGTAGTTATGGGATTTTTCATGTTACATTTTATTTTACCTCTTTGGAATACATGACTGGTGGATTTTTTTAACGTGTTTATACCCTCCACCAACACAAATGGTGAAGAGGGTATATTAACATTTTCATTACGTCTGTAATGCTTAGAAGGAATCATCTCAAACCTTATAACGAATATATATTCGTACATCAAATCAAATATGTGTCGATTTAACTCTGTTCATCTGTTTGTTGTTGACACACTCACATGCACAATATTTAAAAGAGCTCAATGAAGTTTTCCCTGTGTATTTCTATTTTCCTGAGAAGTTTTCTATTTAAAATCAGTAAAATCGGTTCAGAATATTAAAAATATAAACCGATATCTAAAGTAAAAAAAAATTCAGTTTAGTGAAATAATTATATAGTGTTATATTTAAGAGTGTGAGTGTTCGTGCTAGTGTGTATGTACGAAACCTTACGTATTTACTTCATATTAGGCATAACCTAATATAGCACCCTCACTGGTTTTTTTTTCATTTCGATTATTCTTAAGATTAAAGGTAGACAACGTGAATGTGGAAAAAGAAGAAAATTAGATATAAAATTATGATTTATGGTTGATGAAATATGGTTTAGACTGAAGACAAAGGTATGATAAAAGGTACATAAATAAGATAAAAGAAATATATTTTGTATTTGTTTGTGTATATGCAGAAGTAAAGTATCTCATATGAAATCTTTATATGAAGAAAATTTAAATAATTCCATATTTGGTGAAAAATAAAGAATCATCATATACTCCAGAAGTTTATATATATTTTTATATATAATCCATAGGAATAGCTAGGTACGATTTCAATGGAAAAGAGGTGAATTGTTTGCTTTTATTCGATGTAAGGAGTGAAATTGCAAAAAAGACATATAATACTAAAAAAGCTCATGATAGGTGTGTTGCTAGAAATTTTGAGGCCAAAAACGGAGCACGAAAATTGAAGTCAAGCTTTCTAAAAAATATTCCTACTACTACTAATGAATGAAGAAAGCTTGTCTTCACAGATTTTTAGATACTTCCTGCAACCGAAGTGTTGCTATTGCTCAAGGGAATATTGATGAATATTGATGAATCATTTGTTCCAACAGGCTTTGCAAATACAAAAATTTTATCCAAAAATATTAACAGTAAAGACTGCTTCCATTCATAATATTTCATAATGTGTCCACTTATTTTTGGAGATGGCTAGACATCCTGTCTCAATGGTAAACAAGCTCCTGAGTAATACAAGAGCAAAATTGTGATATTTGTACCAGTAGATGCAAATCCATCAAACTGTCTGGAGCTAAGGCTTCATAAAAGAGAATTGAAAAGCACAAATTGGTGTCCGAATGTGTGGCATATTTTAAAAGGAGATGGACTATCTGTTCGAACAGTAAGAACTATATAAACGTTAATAAAAGTGTTTCCGAATAGAGTTAAAAATTTCATCACTAGAGATTTAGACCAAATATTAACACTATAAGTTAGTAGTTTTGTTTTTATTAACATATATGTATGTTTAGAACTCTTCGATACCACTTCTTACTTTTGCACATCTTGATTAAAATCGTTCTATATATAGGAATTATATGAGCTAAGAAACTCTATTGCTGAGGGACATTTGTATGGATACTATGCATAAAAAAGTGGACTAAACCAATTTAACAATACAACGCGCAATGGAGTTAAAATTTATATTTTGATGCAAGAATATATATTCTATATAGGATACTGGATGGTTCCTTCTTTGTGCTACATACGAAATAACAAAATTATTATTTTCTATTTAACACTTGTGGTCGTAACAAATTTTGTAATGTCCCAGGTTTCCCATTTAGTACTTTCGTCCTTATGTTGAATTTCATGCAAATCTCTCTAGCATTACAAAAGTTTCAGATTTATTTACAAGCCCCACTGTAGATTATTAAAATGTAAATAATACGCTTGTTTAATTTGTCTTTTCAATACTTGTTATATAACTTTTCTACTTATATCAAAAAACTACACGACCTTATTGACAACTTTTTACAACTTAAATGCCCAATTATTTAAGTCGATATAAAGTATTTTATATATTTAAGTTACGCTAAATTAACTAAACAACCTTTAAAAGCAATTAAAAGTAACGTTAATATTAAGAAGATAACTGCTTTTGTAATTAAAGCTTAATGTGTGATTTATGTAACAGTCTAATCCAAAACTATATAGAGAGAATAAAAGAGAACAAATAAAAGCCATAAAATAAAAGTAATAAGTCAAATGTTGTAAATTATAAAATGACAGAGAAGCCAAAAAGAGAACTAAAAGACTGTGAAAAAAATAATAAAAATCAGACTTATCAAATATTTGACATGATATCGATTGAGAACGAAAAATGTTGACATATTTATTTTTGATGATAAAAGTTGGGAAATATTTTTGGAAACCCTTTTGTTATCGCTTTTATAGTATTTTCTGACACTTTGCTCTAAAAGGTAGTCTATCTATGTTTAAAATTTTACACTCATTCATAAATATTTTCTTCTATCCTCTTTTAACAAGAGCCCAATATTCCTTGACTGGTCTTAGCTCCGGGTAGTTTGGGGGAATTTGTTCTATTGATACAAATCCCTCATTATTGATTTTTTCCACCCAAAAGCTTGTTTCCCATAGTGTCAGGATATCAAAACAGGCTAAAAATAAGTGGACATCTTATGAAATGTTATAATTGGAAACAGTTTCTTCTGGACGAAAATTTTCGCATTTTTAATAGCTGTTGTAACAAATGATTGGCTTCTTTTGCTGCAACTGCATGTTGCTTGCCATGTAACGAACTTTTTAGTAATATTTTTACTGCTTTGGATCATAAACTTCTCCTCAATATTGCTTCAAGTATCAGCAACATTTTGAACTATTTTTGACCAAGAAGTTGCGAAAAATCTGTTAGAACATATGTTTCTCATCCTTTATGCATCAAGAATATATTTTTAACTTCACTTCAATTTCCATGTTCCGGTTTTTGTCTCTAAATTTTTAGTGCTTTTAAGCCTATATGTGCTTAAAATTTTTTGCAGCAAATAGTCTGAGCACTGAGCTAATGGGACTGCATTCCTACCAGATTATTGGGAGCTGTTTTCAAAATGATTTTTATTTTTGTGGGCTTTAGAAACATCACGTAAACCATTCCTTCTACCTAAATGAGATTTCTCAACAACGGTCATTTTTCCCGGTACTATTTAATAATATTTTAATTTGCCTGTAATAAGACGCCTACACCAATATGGTGATTTCGGTTATGGTGAAACGCAAAATTCTCGAAGGCGAATAGAGAACAGAAGAAGTACAGCCTGACCTTCTTTGAGAGATAACGACGACTGTGAAAATATTTAATAATTTTATTATTCACTTTTCTGTCGCTTATTTTAATCAGATTAACATTTGTTTGACATTAAACGTAATAACTGACATATTTTACAAATTTGGATTGATCAAGGGGAAAACCGAATAATGCTTTAGTTAAAGTTTTAATGAGAAATTAATGTAAGGAAGTTTTTGACTTCATTCCCTTTCTAAGGAAATATATTAAAAGTATTTGAAATTATTTACTTAATATATACGTTTGTATTTATATTATATTTAAATTAAATATACACTTTTTAACTTCTTTGTTTTATTTAACATTGCATATTTGTGAAATCTGACTGTCCATTAAATGTAACTTACAAACAGTAATTAGAAAAGAACTTTATATATTTAATACTTATATGTTTGTAATTAAAGGAAATGTTTAAACAATTTATGCTTGACAGAAATACCAAGATGACTTAACGTTTCTTTGAATCGAGAATAAAAGTAAAAGAAATAAATCAAAATAGAAGTGGAAATAAAAAGGTGATAATTAAATTTAAATATATTAACTTTAAGATAAATGATGGAACAAACCTTTGATGATACCATATTTTAATCTAAAAAGTTACATTTTAATAAGTAAGAATGCTATGTTCAGCAATGCTGAATATTCAATACCCTACACCAGAAATACATATGAGGTAAATTCA
This sequence comes from Cochliomyia hominivorax, assembly GCA_004302925.2. Lineage (NCBI taxonomy): Eukaryota > Metazoa > Arthropoda > Insecta > Diptera > Calliphoridae > Cochliomyia > Cochliomyia hominivorax. The sequence goes on along the minus strand of PYHX02000467.1, from coordinate 23,391,026 downwards.
CACACATACATATACACTAACAACACCATACAATATATAAATATTTTCAGTAAATACAACATAGGAACGCTTAATGCACCATAAAATCATTTATGTTTTTTGGTATTACTTTTCTTCTACTGAACCGATTTTTATAGTTTTTAGAATGGTAATGAGGTTTATTAAACTTAATATTATGGCCATATTTTATTCTAATATTTCGATTTTACGAAAAAATTCTTCGCTTAGACTTCGAGTTTGCCTCAGATATCGGTTTATATCTTTTAATATACTGAACTGATCTTTTTAAGGAAAAGTTTCATTAAGCTCTATTAATTATTACGAATGTGAGCGTGCCAAAAACATACAAATAGACAGATAGACGGACAGACAGTCGGACATAGATAAATCGATTCAGAATTTGATTTGATAGAATATTTAAATAAGGGTCTGATATGATTTTTTCATTTTTCTGTGTCCTGGCTAAAACAAATGTATTTTTGGTTCCAATCTAAACCCAAATTATACTTTTCACTCTGTTTCTCTCTGAATGGTCCGAATATCTAAATGTACTAAACACCTATAAGTTTATTTTCTTAAGTCGAGATGTAAGGGTACCGGTTTTACCTTTTCTATACCCTTCAGGTTTCCTACAAGTTTCCATATTTCCGCTAAGAAATGGTCAGTCAATCAATAATGACTGAGCTTCAAACACTTTCGGCTGATCTACACTTTTTACACCCTACACCAACATTGGTGATTGAGGTATTATGGGTTTATGCTGGTGTTTATAACATACAAACAAAATTTCGTTACACTCACCCTATAAGTATACCGTTTGATTCAGAATTACTTTCTGAGTCAGTCCGTCCAGCTGATTATCAATGTAAACGTGGTGAGCACCCAGTAGGTTGCATGATGAAACATATTAACCTTGGGTCAAGGACAAAACCTGTTGAAACAGTCCATTTTAGTCCAGTATTTCAGAAACCTCCAATGCAAATGTTTTAATGGTTATATGGTTATAATGGTTTGATGGTTATATTTCACATACACGTTGGTATTGTAATAATAATTGGTCAAATTAAGAAAAATATAAACAAAAATCGATGTGCAAATTCTACAAGTGTCGGTTCGTAATTTCTTGTAGCTCTCATTTAACCCCCATAAAAATCAAATTTTAACGCATAAATGTTAGTTTCACTATAGGAATAAATCAGAAAACAAAATTGTACGAGGATCGTTCATAACTTTTTCGTAATTACTGTTCATAAATTACATTGTGGTGTAGATTGTTACATAGTCGGGCTCGACCCACTATAATATTGTTACTTGTTTTTAATTTCAGATTTATTTATTTTTTTTTTTTTTTTTTATAAAAATTTCATTGTTTCAAAATTTCTAAATCTCATCCTGTATCCATATGTAATAAGTATAAATACATTTATAAGTATAAATACATTTATATTTCCCATATGACGTATAAGTGATTTTTATTTAATGTGAAAAAAAATCTATATTACTTATACGTGTCATTGAACTATGTTCACTCCTCTGCAATTTTTGTAAGGAAGTTTATTTTATATTTTAACATATTTCCCTTTTGGTAATATAACAAAATATATTTATCTTTTGCTTTTTCACTTTGTAGTAAAGATCCATAGCAATTACATACATTAGTGTTAAGCTTACATGGGTTTTAGCCCTAAGAAAAGAAAAACAGACACCCACATGATTGATAATAATAAAATAAATATATTTAGCAATAAACTTTAAATTTATTTGAAAAATTCACAAAAAATGTAGGCGAATTCGCTTATTTCAGAATTATAAACGGTAATTGGGTGTATTAATATTTTACACAATTAAGTGGTGTATTTTTTAAGGAGTTAGATCGAAAAGTTCTTAACATAAACTTAAAGCTTTCTATTTTTAATAAATTGAAATATTTTTGCAATTTATAATAACTAAAAGAATATATTTTTATAGTTTTAAACACTAGTGATGAAATTTTGAATATATTTGGCAACCCTTCTCTACCCTTAAATTCTCTATAAAAATAGCTCAATATCTCTCCAATGACCTTAGCTCCGGGCAGTTGTGAGTACTGCTTCTATTGTTACAAAACCATATTATTGTTTCTGTAGCACTCAAGGCTTGTTTACCATTGTGACAGGATGCCAAGTTAGGTCAAAAATAAGTGGACACATTATAAAGTATTATAAATGGAACCAACTTTAGATTAATTTATAATACCCGATGTAACAAATGATAAGCTTCTTCGTCACAACTGCATATTCCTTTCTACACCAAGAACTTTTTGGGAAATATTTGCTTGGAGTTCTTAACCTTAATTCAACGTTTCCTTCAGCATGATCAACATAAACATTTTGAAAGGAAAATTGCGAAAATTCTGCCAGAACTAACGTTTCGACAGCCATTATGCAGCAAAATATTTTTTTATGAAACTTGATTTCAAATTCCGTGCGCTGCTTTTGGACTTTGCAAACTTTTTGGACTCTACATCATAGTAGTGGTTTCGGGTATTATGCGTTTGTGCAGATATTTGTAACATGCAGAAAAAATTTCATACTTCAATGGTCTGCATGTACAATTTAAAACATTCTTATGAGAACCCTCAATTATAAAATGAACAACATGTGACAATAAATTAGCATCAGTCCATGAATCTATATATAAAATACATCAAATGAATTATTTTCTATTTATTTTCTTCTATTTAAAAAATAGTATATTTATTTTTAATTAATATACATATTTAATGTCATATCATGTTCCATTAAATGTTTACAAAATACTGTTCCATTATTTGTTTGTTTATTTTATTAATCATTTATAGTTAAACATACGTTCGTACATATGTTGATTTTAATTAATCTCAAATTTAAATAATTTTAAATGACAAATAACACGGTGTTTTATTATAATAAATCCTCTGCATATAATCCAGATTTTATTATATTTATTTAATAACACTTTTTTCTACAAACCACAAAACAAATTAATTTTATTTCAAAACTAACAACTTTCAATATTTTATTTATTTATTCCATTTATTATTAAATTAACAAGAAACAAGTTAAAAATGTTATAGTCGGTCAAGCCCGATTAAATTCTACACTACACCACAATGTTTTTTATAAATAGTAGTTACGAAAATTTAATAAACGACCCTCGTATAATTAAATTGTTTATTTTGTTCTTATATTTGCAGTATATTATTGAAACGAAAGTTAAGAAGTTTTAAATTAATTTTTCTAAGGCGTTTATATGAGAGTTAAGAGAAATTATGGACCAACATCCATGTAATATTATACATCGATTTTTTATTGAATTTATTTTAATTTGGCCAATTACTATTAAAATACCAATGTATATGTGAAATGTATGCCCTTCAAAATGATATGTATGATATGGTTCTTGTATGGGACCTAAGAGAGTCAATAGACCGACCCTCGCATAATTTAGCATATCATTTTAAAATACAAAAGAACTTATATATATATTTTTTTTAATTTCATTAAAATTGCTTTGTAGTTAGGTCCTTTTTGAGCTTAAAACATTATTCCGGAGGACATTTGTATAGGGGGTACCCGAAATATTGGACCGAACATGGCCAATTTCAACAAGCTATGCCCTTGATCCAAAATAATAACTTATGCCAATTTTCATTAAGATATCTAGAAAATTACACAGTGTTCATAACGTTTTCAAGGACAGCCAACCGGACAGACGGACTGAATTCGTTGAATCGACTCATAAAGTGGTTATAACTCGAACGTTATACTTAAAGGTGGATGTAAAACCAATTTTTCTGTATGTTACAAACATCGGCACAAATGTATAATATCCCAACTACTTTCAGTTGTGTAGGGTATAAAAATGTGTCATGAAGTAAATCTATTTATTATATTAACTTTTTATATAGTTAACGTGAATTATAAAAAACGTTTGTTATGTATAAAAAAGTTTTATTAATATAAAAATAACAAATTATAAACCGTGAATATTCATATATGTACAAACATTAAATTTACTCAATTTATATTTTTTTAATTTAAACTATATTATGTAAAGATAATTTAACAAAATTTTATATGATCAGAGCTAATTTGTGGCAAAAATATAGGACGGATAGAATCGGAGGGAGAGGTAATCCCCATACAGAGTAAATAAAAATGTATAAATATCTAAGGAACTATTAAAGCGAAAGTCTTTAACTTTTATAGCAATAACTTTCTCAATCAACTGTTTCACTAAACCAAATGCAGACAGTTTTATTGGAAAATTTTTGAACGGATAGATCAGGGAGATTTAGCAAAATCTCTGTTGTGAAATTTTTTTTAAAAAACTTGAACTAAAAAAGACATGGAGGTAGCAGTATTTTGGTTTTAACCTCTTTTTCGGACAGTGTAGTTGGTGCTTTTATAGAATTTCAAACATAAGTGGACCATTTTATTTCAGTGTTATTTTGACTCTCTAAATGTTACGCTATGTGTAGTAAATAAAATAAGAGTTCTTCAAATTTGGTCTAAAATTATTTATCAGACGCTTCAGAAGTTAAAAAAATTACGGATCGTCTCTCGTATAATGATTTATGCTTACATATCCTAATTTGACCTTGAAACTTCATTTTGGAAGGAAGTTTGTGTGGGGGTACCTGAAATATTGTACCGAACTTTTCAACACCCTTCGTCCTTGGGTGGAAATAAAGCTACTTTCCAAATTTCATAAATGTCACACAAATTTTGACCTGTAGAGTGTTCACAATGTTTACATGGACAGCCAACCGAATGGACAGAAGAACGGACGGACATCGTTCAATCGACTCACAAAGTGTTTCTAAGTCGAACGTTATATCTAAAGGTGGGCATAACACATGTTTTTCCAGTATGTTACAAACATCACCACGAACACATAATACCCTTGTGTAGGTTATTAAAAGAATGGATTCATAAACAAAATTCGGAACTTTAACTAAAAAATATTTAATGGTTAAAATTTGTTTATTTGTGGTATTTCTGCAGTTTTATTATATTAAATAGAAATCTACAGTTTTTTTTTTAAATATTTACTGCAAACCATTTGTTACAGATAATGCGGTTACACGAAGTTTACTAGTTGCCAATGTTAACACAGTTTTATTTTAGTATGACTGCTTTTATAATTAAGCACATGTCATCACTAGAATAAACACTTTACAGTGGGAGGAATTTCATTAAATACAATTGAATTTAATAATCGTTAATTTTGAATCCCAAAGCGAAGAAAATATTCCAAGGAAAAAACATATCTTGCATCAAATCAATGTCTGAGTTTATGTAACTATGTCCGCCTGTCTGTCTGTCTGTCTGATCTGATCTTGGTACGCTCACATCCACAATAATTAACAGAGTTCAATGAAATTTGGACTGAATATTTGCTAAAGTGATGAGATGTTTTCTATCTTAATCAGTATGTAAAAGATATAGACAGACTACCTTGAAATTCCACCGAAGAATTTTCGCAAAACTGTCAATTATAAATCGACAAATTAGATTATAAAATAATATGTGCTTCAATTGCCAAAATCAGTTCAGTAGAAAAAAGAGTTATAGCCAAAAACGTAACTAATTTTATGACACATCAAATGTTCCTCCGTTGTATTTTAGAAAAATGATTCTATGGTTAAAATATTTGCGAGCGTGTATGTACGAAATATAACACATTTACTTACATACACACTTACATATTTTAAGCAGTCTTATTAATTTTAATTAAAACCGACAAAACCGATTGAATAAATTAAAGAAAATATATGAAATATATTACTTACGGTAGAATACCAAATTTCAGGAAATTTCGACATTTTGGGTCTGTAGTAGCTTCAAATCTCTATTTAACATTTAAGACCCTGAATATGACATTCGTACATATTTCGACAATTTTTAGCATATTTCACCTCACTGTACTCTGCTGGATTTACAGTAAACAAAAAATGTATATGTGGCTTTTGAGTTTTTTCTATACCCGATTTGTTGTTAATGTACAACACAGCTTATTGTCAACTAGAAAAAAAAAACAAAACAAAAAAAAGTACAAAGTATTTGAGAAAAGATCTAAGGGTGGTAATGTGAAAAAACGTGCTCGGATTTAATTTATTTTGTATGTCATTATTTTAACCAGTTGTTGAAATAAAATCTTTATATAAGGTTTTATGTGTGTAATAAATAATTACAGCAGTTACTTTATGGCAAAACAATATGTAACATATAGTCATAGTAACGAAAATATATAAAATTGTTGTTTGCTTTAAATTATTTCAAATGTTAGCACATTTCTAATTATAATAAAATTTAATGTGAATTTCTTTGTACTGAATTCATTAAAATGGATCAGTTTGGGTAAAAAATATCCATCAAGGTTTTTTGTTACTGTTGCAAATAATTTTTATGATATTTGCTATTTTATAATTAAACAAATATGTGAGAAAATTTATAATAATTTATTAAATTCTTTTCGTTATTATTCATATAAAATTATTTTATATGAAAGAAGCAATAAAATAATAACAAGATATTATTAAGTAATGGAAAAGAAAACTTATGATGAAAATATTGAGTAAAAATTGATTAAAAATGTTATAGATTGTTAAAGGAGACTACATTATACTATGTTATACCTTTGTGTCAGATATAACAAATATGTTATTTTGCTGGAATACACTCAAAAAATTATGTACGTAAAATCAAATGAATAATACATTCAAAATAAATGGAAATTCATTAAAAAAGCTCACCGCTTGCATTTTCATTTGGAACAAAGGAATTTGTGATTTTTTTTTAAATGTTAATATGTTGACTGAAAATTTCAGTAATAACAAATGTTTTTACTTTTATTTCAAATTTAAAAATTATATCTACAAGAAAATAATAATTACTGATTTTTTATTTATTTTAACTTAAAAAATTACCATCATAAATATTAGAAACGACTGTTATTTTCATTTAATAAAGATATATATTTTTCACCATTAAAAATTATAATATAATTTTTATTATTTTTATAAATTTATTTCAAGCAATATTGCAAAAGATATATGAAAAGGAAATGTACATTAAAAACTTAAACTATTGAAATGAAGAGGAAAAATCATTTATATTGATTTTGTTTTTTGATTCGTAAGATTCCCAAGTAACCTGGTTTGATTTTCCTTTATTCCTGTTTGAAATAAGGTAGAAAAGATAAAAGTCATCATGTGTTTAATTCAAAATAAAGTCAGACTTTTTTATCGAATAATAATTAATTTTTTCTATTTGGGACACAAAAATCACACTTTTTTTAATAAACTACAGTTAATGTAAACATTTTAATAGTGCACATATGTACATACACATTTTTTCAATCGTTAAAACAATGTTGAATTTTATATCTAAAAACTAGCTGTGGTAAAAATTTTGATAAACCGCTTATGTCTGACAAAACCGTTTGCTGTGACAGCTATACAAAAAAAGTTTGTTAGTGATTATGGCTCAAGAAAATTTCCAACCTCTATTAATTGGGTCCATATATCTTTTGGCTAAAGAGAGGACCGACGTTTAAATAAATGGTATCAATACCATACCACTCCATCACAATCTTTTTAAGACAGAACTACTCTTTGGATTGCTGCAGAATCGCTTCAATATGAGCGATGAGCTATCTCGATGTAAACATATACAATTTATCTTGAAAACTTAGTTTTGTTGCGTTTCTCTGAATATCGTTCAAGGCTGTAATATACCTAAGTATGTTCTGTTCGTATATTCGCAGCAGTGTTACCGGTGCGACTTTAGTCGCAATTTACGACTTTTTAAATCCGTTGTCCGACTTTATTTTCCAAAATCCCCTTCTTGTGCGACTTGCCAAAAAATCTCAACGGTAACGCTGATTCGAAGACCCTTTCTAGCATTTCCTTGTGTTCCGTTATCGGTAGGATCTTCGTCACTTCATGGTGTGTTGAGAACACATGATCAGAGTATGTTACAAAAATAATTCATTTAAGGCACTCACATGTGGTACTGCAACTTGGGTTCATGTATTTTTGATCATTAGAAAAGTATAAACTTGAAAATTTGAAATTGTATCAAAAACATTTATCATTAATGTACCTTAATTGGCACTTTATAGCTCCTCTAATGAAGCGTCTACATAATCTTAACTAATAATAATACAATGACACTCTCATTATCTTTCATTGTGACAAATTTCACGTAAATCCATTCAGGCCGATCAGAAGTAACAGATTATTTATAAAATAAAATCAATCGATCGACGGTGTTGTGTATTACTCAGCGAAGGAGTTCACACTTGAGTAACACAGTTAATTCATCGTTCCTTTTGTTTATCGCTAATAAGGATTTTTATCCATATCCCAAACGCTACTGGTTATTTCTTTGTGGACCTTATTAAAACTTCGCAATTTATACGCGATTGCTTTGGCGTGAGATGTCCAGGTAAATTGGATATATAAATTTGATCTCCATCGTCTACGATGCCCAAATTATACTTATGTTTTTTATACAGTGGTGAATATTTTTGAAGTCGACTTTGCAGATGACTGCTTCAAGTAATTGTGGATTTCGTTCTGATAGTCATTTAACAGACCACATAGGCCCTTAATTTTGTCAACCTTCGTCACGAAACTAAAAGAAGAACTAACGGTTTACAGTTTTTGTGTTCACTTCATTCGGCAATATGGGCTGCAGTATGTCCTGGAATAGAATTTTGTGACTGATAGTATCAAAGGCTTTTCGGAAAGACCAGCGGTCACTAGAATTGTTTGTTGTTGCCAAATGTTGCGACTAACATTTACTGTCCTCTAGGCTCATGTAAATATAACTTAAGCCTCATTAAGCTGAAAAAACGGTTTGCAAGTTGTATGTGTATTATAATTTTATAAAGCAGTTAATTCCATATGGTCTATAAAATTACAAATCTCGCACACTTTATAGTGATCACTTGCGTAATGAACACAAAACACACCGCTAAACTACGGAGGTGTAAGGTAAAGCGCTGGTTGAAGCCTAATTATATTAAAAATTTGTAAAGCTTGACAAATATAATATAAGAACCCAATAACCCAATCATTAGAATTAATGCTTTGAACGAATTGTACCGGTCCAGCTTACATTGACAGTGCGTCACTTCGCAGATTCTGTCCCTGTTTTGTTACCCGTAAATTTATAACATCACGTGCCTGTCCACCCTACATCCTGTCAATTCGCAGTTCTTGATGCTCGAAGGGTTATTACAGATTTCATTATTTGACTGGGCCTATCGAAGGACTTTCTCAAATCTATAAAAAAGTGTTATAGTGGCAGTCACTAAGTTGAAGACAGTAAATGTCGCTATTCTCGATTTAAAGGAAAATCAGCTAGAAAAAATGTGGTTGTAACCTCCAATTTTGCTTATATATCGCATTGATTTTGTATGAAAATTAATTTAAAGTTGTTATTCACTCTTTTTCACATAAAATTAAATTTATTTAAGGAAATCCTTTCTATTCATTTTATATAATTTTAGATTTTATTTAATTTAATAGTTTCAAAACTTCATAGATTTGTGGAAATTTGTTTTATAAAATTTTAGTTTTTAGTCGTTATAATAACACCAACATACAATTTAACTAATTGTGATGGAAGGTGTTTGGTGAATGTGTCAGATGTGATGACAATGCATACAATTAAATTCAACAGATATAAAATATATATAAAAATCTAAAAACAGAAAAAAATAATAACATAACATTTCATGAATAATACAGTGTGTGTGTGTTTTAATTAAAAATATTTCAGAAAAAAATCATGCTAAATGCTGTTTCAAATTTTAATTAAATTTTGTTATATGCATTTTGTATGTATATTAGATATTGACAGGTCAAATAATAAGAATGGAAAAACGCTTATGTAATTTTTATTTGTCATTTGTGTTTCCATAAAATTTAATTACTCAAATGACTTCTACTTAATATTTCATGCAGAATGGTATATTTAATATAGCATCATTCAACTTTTTTGCTTTTTAAATATATAACAACATTTGAAAATTATATTTCATAATTTTAGAATAAAACATGTTCCATGTGTAGTTAATTGATCGCTAGCAAAAGTTTCTATGTAAATTTTGGAAAATTGTCGGAAGGGACAAAAAATTATATTATTTCGCTATAATTCGGTGATTTTAACATATTTTTTTAATAAATCGTTTGCTTATGTATATATAAAAGTTTAAAAATGTATAATTTTCGCTCAAATTTTTCGAAGTCCTGTATAGCAGTTAAAAATGATTTTATTTAGCTGGCAAAATGGAAAAGGGTATGTTTGTTTATTGACAACCTTTGTATGATTATACAAACGTATGTTGAAAGAATTTTGCATTGTTTGTGCGTTTTTGTTAATGAATTTATTAGTATAAAACATTTTTGTATGCTTGTGTATATACCAACAGTTTCGCATTTTTAAGCGAGTTAAAAATAATCCTCGTTTTTAATTTTAATTGAAAGAACAAAATAAAGTTAAAAACTTTAATCAAAAAAATCTTTATTTTTTAATCTTCGCAAAGAAAATTAAAAATTAACATCATTTGAGAACAAAGATTTTGCTACGAGTTTTTCCATACTCTGGCTGAAAATATATAATTTATCTCGTATACTATTACATACATATGCAATTCTGTAAATCCAAAACTAGTTAAGACATGGACAAACGATATAAAGTTATTATTTAAATGGTTAAATAGAGCAGTTATACAAATTAATTTGAATTTTCATTTCGTTTTAAGTTTCAAGTATTAAACAATTTTTTCCCATATAAATAATTATTTTATTTTTAGCGAAACTTGTTCTCAGTTTGATTGTTATTTATTGTTGCTTGTCACCAATATTAGTTTAATAAAAAAGAAAAGTTGTAGACCGAAATCAGACTCGTCAGTCAAGTCATACTCAGACTTGACCCTACATCAAATTTTTGGCATCATGACATTTTCGAAATATATACGAACGAGAATAAGTTTTTTTTTGATTTATGTTTAATGTACTTCACACATATCAGTATGATACTAATACTTTTTCTGAATGGTTTAAGAACAGTTGTAGTGCTGTAAAAAATAATTTACTCTCGTATAATATATAATATATATAAACTGATTTTCTTATATTGTTACAATACCCTCGTTTATGTCAGATTTATGCATTTTAAAGCGATATTAATATGGGGACCTGTATGCTACTTATGAAAAATAATGAACTGAAAATTTATCATATCATTAATAAATATCAAAACAGAGACCTGTACGGACGGACATAGCTAAGTCGACTCAGGAAGTAATTCGGAGTCGAACGATATACTTTACAGTGGTGGTAGCCCTTTTTCCTGTCCGTTACGAAGATATGCACTAAAGCATAATACACCAACAACCTACAGTGGTGTAAGGTATAAATATGAACAGATTCCAACATAATTTAACCAGAAAATATTATTAAGGACTGTGACAAAAAAATTTCCTTTATTTGTTTTCAATAAAACTTTTGACCTTTGTCAATTATCATGTCAAAAGTCATACAAATGAAGATATAATTAATCTGATTAAAATGAGTGACCAGAAAAAATATATACTAAAATAATTAAATACTTTTAACAAAACCCAACTTGGTCCTAAAAGTTGGCTAAGCATTCCAAGTACTTCCGTTAAACTATTTCTAATGGTATTAACTTGTACCAGAAGGATCTGGCTCAAGCAGATGAAATGGTTCACATGATGTTTCTAAAGTAAAAAAATATCTTAGAGATAACTCTCAATACATCTGTTAGAAATACAGACCGGTAAGCTCAGTGATATTAGAGAAAATGAATTTAAAAATATACCGAGTTCAACATGTTCTTCTGCTTAAAAACTAGAGGCCAAAAACAGAGCACTCAAGTTTTCTAAAAAAATCATGCATAATGGATAATGAAACATATGTTTTGGCAAATTTTTCTCAACTTCCAATTCAAAAATTTTATCTTGATAATGCTCAAGAGAATGCTTAAGAAAAGTTAAGGACCCACGTTTCCCGAAATTTTCTTTGTGTGGCTTCCTTTCTATTCTCTCACTGTGGTAAACAAGACCTTGTGTTGTACAAAAACAATAATGTGGTATTTGTACCAAAATAGGTAAATCCTCCAAACTGTCCGGAGCCAGTGTTATCTTTGATATGACTTTATCAACTACGTGCGACTCTTTGTGTCCTTTTCCAAGTTTTCGCTTTTTGTTCCATTTTTATACGCTACACAACCGTTACTGTTTGCGTTTGTGTTTAATTTTGTAACATTCAGAAAAAAATTCGTTCGTCTTAAAACCCATTTCAAAGATAGAGAATAACTTTAACGCCAATTTAACGATGTCTGTCCGTTTGTCTTTCCGCATGCTGTCCATGTAAACGTTATGAATACCCTACAGATCGCAATTTTTGAGATATCATAATGGAACTTGATACATATATATATATATCGTTCTAAGATGAAGTCAACTGAAATTAATCTTCTCCGGTCTAATATTTTATCTCCTACACAAATATCCTGCCGCAGTTAAGGTCAGTTGACAGGTCACGAAAAAAATGAAGTCAACTGAAATTGGTCTTCTCCGGTCTAATATTTTATCTCCTATAAAAATATCCTGCCGCAGCTAAGTTCAGTAGAGAGGTCACGAAAAAAGTGTCCAAACATGGGGTTGATTTGAAATGGAGATAAACTAACTGTTAGAGAGAAAATATTCCACTTTATTTTATTATGCCTTCCACCACCTTCCTTTTTTAAACCACAAAATCGGTTCAGTATATGGAAAGAAAAAATTTTAAATTAAAAATCGACAAATTATAATGAAATTAAACTGTATGTACTTAATTGTAATTCCAAAAATTATACAAATCGTTTCAGTGGGAAAAGGTTATAGCCAAAAATATAACTTTTCTATGACTCATTAAGTGTTCCATGTTATTTAAAAAAATTATATATGGTATGCGTCTGTGAGTATTTGAGTGAATTTGTATGTATGAAACATATCGTATTTACTTCACAAGTATTTGTGGTGGAGGGTACTGAAGATACGGCATAGCCGAATAAAGCATTCTTATCTATTTCAGCTAATTTTCATCTTTAAATTTAATTACATAAAAACAAATATTATTAGATCGTAAATATTAAAATACAAAAAAAAACATATAGTTTTACGTATATGAAATAAATAATTTTAATTTTGTGGTCAAATTTATAAAAAAAATAATAAAATTTTGTGAGGTTTCATTGGCATCATTATAATATTTAGTTTATTATACCTGAAAACAGTAACAATAACTGTATCAATATTTGCGTATATTGTTTTCGTTTTTTTCTGTAGAGATTGAATTTAATAGTTTTAATTAATTTAATGAATTTTACATTCATTATTTACATTAAATAAATTAGAAATAATCAAAAACATATTTAACAAAATATTTGTAATAATTGATAAATTTTGCATTTAAAAAAATTCATCGATTATTGTCTAATTTCTAAACAAAAAATAATAATAATAACTTAATTAAAATCTTTATAAATAATTTATGAAGTTTTAATAATGTATGTTAAACAAAATATATGTCGAAATTGTTGTGAGTAATGAATTTTTATAATTTAAATTAAAATTAATTTTTATTTTTTGCGATCGATAGCGAATTTACTCTACAATTATTTATGATGGAGGGTATTAAAGATTCGGCATAGCCGAATATGGCATTTTACTTATTGTGTATTAAAATTTCATACACATTGAAAAAGAATTTATTTAATTTGCTCATTATAAAATTGTTGACATCATTTGACTTTATTATATGATTTTATTTATTTTAAATTAAATTTGTAGCCAAACAAAATATTATGGTTTATTTGGATTAAAATAAAATTATTCTGATTTAAATAACATTTTTAACAAAAACTAAAATACAAATACAATTTAGAATTAAATTTAATTGCGGATTAGTGATGGTATTACATAAAGCCTTGTAAAAACTTCTTAAGGGCCACAAATTATAAATCAAATTCTGAACCGACTGAGGAACAATCGTCTGTCTAACAAATACGCTCACCTTTTTAACAATTGTCCGAGCTAATGAAATGAATAACTGAATATTCACTGTTATTCGGAACAGATCGCTCGACACTTTGTCCAAATATATTTTTATACCCTACACCACCAAAAATGGTCATTCCGTATGTAACATTAAGAGTGATTAATTTCAAACCCCATAATATACATATATATTCTTGCACCAAATCAAAATCTGAGTCAATTTAGCTATATACGTCTGATTCCCGAGTGTCCGTCTGTTTGTCTGTCTGGTGTTGGCTCGCTAACATCCACAAATTTGAAATGACAGAGCAAAACGAAATTAAGTCTGAGTATTTGTTATAGTCCTGAGAAGTTTATTATTTTAAATCAGCAAATTGGTTCAGTGAGTCAAAAGATAAATACCGATATCTGAGGAAACCTTTAAGTTCTAGCAAAAAATTTTTGTAAAACTGCCAATTAGAAATCGTTAAATTAGATCCACTTAATGTTCCTGTGTCATAATTGAGAAAAACGGTTATATACTTTACAAGCTTGTGTGCGCATGTGTGAGTGTGTATATACGAAACATAACGTATTTACTGACACGCTTTTGTTTTAGAGGGTATTGAAGATTCGAGATAGCGGAATACAAAATTCTTACTTGTTATCTTAATGAAATTTAACATGTATGAAATTTAACGGAAATATCTAGACGTAAAATTCATGTAATATTAAAAAAAAAATATGTAAACAATATGCTGTTTTCTGTTTGATGAACAAAGTTTGTCCTTTGTTCTATCATCACCTGAATGGCTGTAGCGTCAAATAAATTTGGTCAAAGATAACTCTCGTACCCGAAGTAACCATTTTTTGAGGTCCAATTCTCCATCCCAAGGCCAAGTACGATGTCTATCATCACCTGAATGGCTGTAGCGTCAAATAAATTTGGTCAAAGATAACTCTCGTACCCGAAGTAACCATTTTTTGAGGTCCAATTCTCCATCCCAGGGCCAAGTACGATGTCCTAAAATTCAGTTCAAAAACTCATTTAAAATGTTCATGTGCAATTTCGTTAAAAAAAATCAGCAATTTCAAAATTACAGAAATATTTTCAAAAAAGGATATCGGAACTCTTTACAATATGACAATAATCCTAGATTATATGAGATTTGTTAGAATAGATATTTGTACAGTTTCTCACTCTGATTCTGGAAGTTCATAAGCCGCTATTGTGTTCGAAGTCTATATTTTATAATATCCTCACTCGATGAATGGTATAGCCCATTATCTAGTTGAAACACCTATCGAATTATGATTCCTCTGACGTAAAGTGTAACATATGGGTGACCAAATTATCCTGAAAATAAAGCAATCAAGACACAAAGTCGAAATGCAAAAATATTTTCACTTCCCAAATTCTTCTATAAACGATATTCAAATCTAAAAATCACAAAGATTATCTTCCCTGCAAAATACTCTTGACTTTATACAAAAAATATATAAGTTTAATTTTAACTTATTGCCAATTTTACTTTCTTGATTTATAATAAAATCTTTAAATCGGATAATGTAACTACGTTTTCACTTTCATTTTCTATAAACAAATTTCTGTATTTACGATTTATTTATTACTTTTTTCAAAACTAAAATCGTTATAATATTTTTTCTATGGATTAAATAAAAGTTTACAGAAAAATAACTTTAATTTTACTCTTTTAGTTTGTAATTTTACTCTTTTAGTTTGTAACTACAGTTGATTGCTTGTATTTGTATTTATTTTCATTTACTTAACTTTTATTTGATTTTATTCATTTTATTTAAATTAAAAAGTTTTTCTTTGAGAAAATATTTCTCATTTTATTTATATTTGAAACATGAAAAGAACAAGTAAATAATATAATTTATCGATAGATGGAAAATCCAAGTAATTTTATATTTTCCAGATAAATTGTAATTTACCTTCTTTATACCATTTCATGGTTGCTTTAAAAGAAATTCTTATAGTAAAAATACAAAAGGCAGATGAAAACAATATTTGTGATTCCTGTGATTTGAAACAAGACTGAAATAACTAAAGTTTATAAGTGAAAAATTTTAGTGAAAAATTTAATTTTTAGTGAAAATTTTTTTGTAAAAAATTGAATTTATTGTGAAAAAATGAATTTATTGTGAAAAATTGATTTTTTTGTGAAAAATTAATTTTTTGTGAAAAATCGAATTTTTTGTGAAAAATCGAATTTTTTGTGAAAAATTTAATTTATTGTGAAAATTGATTTTTTGTGAAAATAAATTTTGTGAAAAATCGATTTTTTTGTGAAAAATCGATTTTTTTTTGTGAAAAATTAAATTTTTTGTGAAAAATTAAATTTTTTGTGAAAATTAAATTTTTTGAGAAAAATTAAATTTTTTGAGAAAATTAATTTTTGAGAAAATTAAATTTTTTGGTAAAAAATAAATTTTTTGTGAAAAATTAAATTTTTTGTGAAAAATTAAATTTTTTGTGAAAAATTAAATTTTTTGTGAAAAATTAAATTTTTTGTGAAAAATTAAATTTTTTGTGAAAAATTAAATTTTTTGTGAAAAATTAAATTTTTGTGAAAAATTGAAAAGTTGGATTTTTTGTGAAAAATCGATACTTTTGTGAAAATTTAATTTTTTGTGAAAAATTAATTTTTTTGTGAAAAATCGATTTTTTTTTTTTTTTTGTGAAAAATCGAATTTTTTGTGAAAAATTGAATTTTTTGTGAAAAATTAAATTCTTTTTTGTGAAAAATTAAATTATTTTTGGAAAAAAATTAAATTATTTGTGAAAGATTGATTTTTTTTTGTGAAAAATTGAATTTTCTTGTAAAAAATATATTTTTTTGTGAATTTTTTTTTTTTTTTTTTTTTTTTTTGTGAAAAATAGAATTCTTTTTTGTGAAAAATAAAATTATTTTTTGTGTTTTTGTTTGTTTATTTTTTTATTTTTACTTCTGAAAATTTTATAGACTTTTTCATTTAAATTTGTTTGGGATTGTGATTTTTCTTATTAATATCGATTTATGGTGAAAGTTTTAATGTTCATATATTTATAATGTACGTCTTTAGTATTTTAGTTAAATATAAAAAATAATAAAATATATTATTTCTATATCAAATATATTTGTTAAAATTAATGCCAAAAATTAGTCATTAGGGAGACATTAAGCGGTAAACGAAAGTGTAATAAAAACTATAATTATACCTTATTTCAATTGAAATTATTTCTATATTAATTTCATAAAAATTTAATGATGGCACTTAAATATACTTCTTTACCTATTTTTTGGTTATAACAATATGGCATTAGTTATTGTTCGAAACTTTTAATTTTATAACTTTTTTGTATCAAAGTACACTTCATAAGAATAATTAATTATATTAATCATACGCTACCATGGAAACCAATGTGTGTGTATATTTGTATAATATGTGATAGGACAACAATGTAATGGTTCTTGTGTACAAATACTCATATAAACCTTCACACTAATTTCAGAAAGCAGTCTCTCTATTTTTTATTGATCTCAGATAATTAGAGTTGATGTTAGCGTAGCGACAACAAACAGACAGACAAATAGATGGAAGCAGCTGCGAATCACAACAATAACACATCCTCATTCATCACCTGTGGTGACAGACTCTTAATGATTTTTGTATCTAAATTGCTTTGCGCTAAATTTTGACGAAATTGTTCCAACAAAATTAAAAGCGATAAAATAATATCCATCTGTCTAATGAAAATATTCACACGTTTAAATTAACCATTCGAATTTAAGGAGTGAGTTAGTGAGATTGTAAGTATGAATAATATTTATAAAAATATGTTCTTATAATTTAAATCGACAGTGATGAAATTTCTAAACTTTTTCCGAAACCCTTCCATTAGCGTCTTAATAGTGTTTTTTTCATTTGGCTTGAACAAATAACTCATCTCCGTTAAAAATCTACAACACCTTTTTTGTTTTTGTTTATGATAATGACAGAATGCCAAATCAGGTGAAATATGAGTGGAATGGAAGCAGCTTTTTATAAAAATTTCTTGAGGTAAATTTATAGAACACGTTGTAACAAATGACTGGCTTCTTTGTCGCAAATGCATATTGCTTGCTGTACAAAGAACTTTATGGCCACTTTTGGATCCTAAACCTTCTTTCAACATTGTAAGGCCAAGTTGGGTTTTGTTGAGAATATGTAATAATTTTGACTACTTGATCAGAACAAAATCAAATAATTCGTGTGTATAAATTTTTAATGAAAAACGTGTGTTTATAGTTTTTCGGTCTCACTACTTATAATTATCTCAGACCAAGAATGAAAACTCTTTGGCCATGATCTGTTCAATAAAATGGAGTTTGAAGCTCACAAAATATTTTAGTTTAATTTGTAAATAAATTTTTTATCTATTTAAATTCATATAACCGTACATTTCTTATATAACAACTTCTGAAAATTTCATTTAAAAAGCATAAGTCCAAAAAAATGTTGGTATTATGAAAATATTTCGTATGTTTAAGATTTACACAACCAGTTAACAAATAACCGAATATCGCCCCCCCCCCCATTCAAAAATCATCTTAAATGGCACAATTCTCTCTTACATGTGAGTATCATGAAAATATGCTTGATGCGTGTATTTTGTATAAAACGCAAATAAAAAAATCGCTAGCTACGAGCTCTGGTTTATAGTTCTTTATGCTTACGTGGTGTAGGTTATTATATAATCGGATTTGGCGCCTTATTGAACTTTACACATACTTATAAATTAATGATCAAGAGAACAGCTGCCAGTTTTTGTAATAAAATTAATGAAATTAAATTAAATTAAAAATTATATTTTATTATTATTTTATTATTAAAAGAAAAAAAACACCGAGGCGTATGAAATTAATACGTACATATACATACATTTTGTTAGGTATACTCCCAAAAAATACTATTATTAATTAAAAAGTTATATTTAAATAACTTTTACTATACATAACCAAATTTAAAGATTTTTAGCAAGATGAAGCAGCTTACAAAAAAATTCAAACATTTCATTGTTTTTCCAAAAAGTTAATTTTAAATTATTTAATATATTTTTTATAAAAATCATATAAGATAATATACCATTATCTTTCTTCCAATAATAGATTAATATATAGTGTAAAATTGTTACCATATAAAAGTCATAAATATACTTTTTTAATAAAAAGGATATACAACAGATATTATTATTGTAAATAAATATAAAATTTCAGATTTTTTATTGTGGACAATATTCTAGATTTTAACCTCAGAATATGTGATAGGTGTCTAGATCCTTGAACCGATTTTCTTAATTTTTTGTTCCTTAATTACATCAATATTCAGCTGTGTGCAACTTTTCAGAACTCCCTAATAAATGCTCTATTTTTGCCGAATTTTTTTATAGAATCATTGTGTGTCGGCCGTTTAATTGTCGCAGGCATTGATTTTGATTCCACTCGTCCATGATGGTACATCAACGTAAAATTGGACTAGGAACTAAACTCCAACCCTAAAGATAGAATGGTTCATAGTTGGTGGTACCTACCATAAGAGATACTATTCAGATAACCGTCATAAATTCTTAAAATTTTTAATACTCTAACAATTAGACTGGCCAATTACTTGGTCAATATTTTATGAAAATACATGTTTAAACAACTTTTTCTACTTTATCCATATATCCACATGTCAATATTTATTTATCAAAATTAATTATCCTGGTTAATTTTCTAAGGAAAAACGCTATCAATGTTATTATCGTGAATAAATTGCTACGTGAATAAAAGTGTAATTCGTAATTTATATACTAATAAATATTAATAAAGTGTATCCCATAGTCACGTTTAAAAGTGAATAATAATCTAATTAATATAGTCGATATAAAATAAAAATCATAAATGCTAAATTACATGCAAAATTGATATTAAGTGATTTTTGATGGAATTAATTTACATGAACATAAAATAAAAACAAGTTGCAATACTATATTCGGCTATGCCGAATCTTCAATACCCTCCACCACAAATACGTGTAAAGTAAATTCGTTATGTTTAGTACAAACACCCTCACTCACTGTCACAAACGTATAATATATATAAAAAGTTTTTCTTGAATATAACATGGAACACTAAAAGGGTCATTAAATTTGTTATACTTTTTTCTTTAACTTCTTTTCTGCTGAATCGATTTTGAATTTCTTCGAATTTTTGGAACATTTATAAAGTACACACAGTTTGATATAATGACGTAATTCCCTTCCAATTTGTCATATAATAAGTGTCAATTTTACGAAGGATTTTGCTTGAACTTAGAGGTTGCCTCAGATATCGAGATGAGAGACAGATAAACTTTTCAAAATTTTCTAAGATTTTGATCTGAAGCAAGAATACACATACATTACGATGTCTGAGATGATTCCTTCTTAGTGTCAAACACAAATGACAAAATTAAAATACTTTTTGTGGCGAAGGGTATAATAAAACTACACATCATCGTGTTTATGGTATACACTTACACATACATATACATATATTTATTAATGAGGATAATAATACTTAATGATAATACCAACACATATGCATATGTTAGTGAACACGTGTTTTTTTGGTTTTAATGCGGAAACGGAAATACAATAAATATTTAATAGTCATTGAAATGACTACATAATCTATTTTAGTCAATGTTTATCTAAAGGATAAATAAATTATAATTTTATTCTATATTAAATTAATGTATGAAAGAAAAATTTTTGGCTTAGTTTTTCATATGTAATAAATAATCGAAAATTAAATTTTATTTAAATAAAAAAATAAATCTTTTAGTTGTTAATTTTGAATTATTTTGCAATTCTGTATTTTATTTATATATTAAAATATGCTTGTTTTAAGAAATCAGACTATATATTTTTATTTGACTATATTTTATCTTTTTGCAAAAAACAAAACTTTTAATTTTAAACTTAAAACTGTGGAAACACTGACTGACCATGAACATAAAAGCTTTTAAATACCGACTTCATGTTACTTACTCATCAAAACTTTTAAAACATTAATAGTTTTCAGTTGGGTTTGTAGTTGTGATATAAAGGAGTATATTAGTTTTCATATTCTGTTTGCAAAATGCAAAGAAATAATTTAAGAATTGTTCTATGGAATCTGGTCAGATTGTTTTATGTCACTCAAATTAAAAATATTCAGATTATTATCAATAGGAACAAGATTTTGGTGAACAAAAAGTTTCTATACTCTATTGACCAATTACCTATTTCACATTTCTAACAGTATATGGCCGATTTGTGGAAAATTACAGCCTAGTATTTAGTTATTCTTACAATTTTGTAGTTTTCCGTTAAGTGCTTTCTTCAGTCGAATAGTACAAGAGCGATCTTACACCACAATGTGGGTTATAAATTGTAGTTACGAAAAAAATAATGAATGACCCTTGTGTAACTTGATTTTTTGATTTATGCTTAAGTTTGCATTACATTATTGTGACACTTACATTTATGTGAAATCTTTTCATTTTGAAATAATTTTTATTAGGGGGAATTTTATGGGAGCTAGAAGAAATTATGGACCCACCGAAGGGGGTTTTATGAGACCTATGAGAAATAGTGGCTCGATTCTAGCATAGTTCAGCACAATATTTTACTAATAAAATAAATTTACTTATTTGCAACAAGTTTCGTTACAATGTTAGGTATTTTTATTACTTTGAACACTATTCTGTGAAGAACACTTGTATGAGGGACTACGTGAAATTATCATCCATTTCAATATACAGTGTCCTTTGGCCAAAATAATAACATGTTTACAAGTTCACACGAAAACTCTGTTAGCCAGCCACACTGACGAACATCGTTAATCGATTCTGGAAATATTTCTGAGTTGTAGCACATTTTTTTGTTTTCCCATTACAACTTGGTGCAAAATCATAATACCCCAACAATCTATGGTTGTATAAGGTAGAAAAAGAACCTTTCGGCTTACACCAATTACAGAAATATTGATTTACTTTTTTTGTTTTTTCGAGCTTAATATTTGGCTATTTTCCCTTGAAGTATTATTTCTTCTCTAGTATTTCACACTGTGGCTTTTATACATATGATACCGATTTCATTGCATTTGAGTATCTCGTTGAATATTCCTATGCTTTTAAGTCTCTAATATTCTTTGGACAACAATCTTGGTCAAATTATGTTTTCAATATCTCTGTGTAAAAATCACCACTATTGCATCACTTATACAATCACTCTTGAATTCGTGCATTTTTATTTATTGCGAATTTTGTGTACTTTATGTTGAAAACTTTGATTTAAATCGCTATAGTGAGAAAGGTGATACATTAATAATTTATTTTCTCGCGATTATTAGAAATGTAAGCTTGAAACTATAACACACATGTATTTAATTCCTCCCATTATTATAGACGTTTTTTGTTATACACCTTGTTATAAACTTGTCACAGATATTTTTTTTAATTTATCAATAAAGCCTGCATGTAAGGTTCGTACCCAGAAAAACATATTAAATTTAAAAAACTATTCAATATAGACCTATTCGGTTGATATTCAGCATAATTATTTTTCTATCCTTAATATAAGTGGGTAATTTGAAGAAGTTTTTTATAATGAATAATTCTAATAAAACGTAAATCAGTATCAAAGAAGCATTACATGCTTGATAATAAGAATTATATTAGTAAAGGTGTTATACAACTTTTTATTCTATTAGCCCAGATTGTTTTGATGATGTATATGAGGGTTACCTCACCTTCTTAAGCTTTTGTTACATCACACTTTTACATGGTAAAGAATTTTAGATTCGATGCGTTCGAGTGTAGATTTTTTAATTTTTGAGTTTATCTTTATGATCTGTCTTTTTCTGATCATATAACTTAAGGTGATATGAAACCGAAAAGTTTAGATAAAAAATTAAAATACATTT
Source organism: Cochliomyia hominivorax (assembly GCA_004302925.2). Lineage (NCBI taxonomy): Eukaryota > Metazoa > Arthropoda > Insecta > Diptera > Calliphoridae > Cochliomyia > Cochliomyia hominivorax. The sequence goes on along the minus strand of PYHX02000467.1, from coordinate 23,367,966 downwards.
GGCATATTTTCTCCAGTTACTGAAGTTATTGCTACATTTTATTAAGTTTTTTAAATAAAATAGAATTTGAATTTATTCAGTCCTCATTATATCAAAAAAAACTTATAAAAAATGTAGCAAAGGGGTTTTACATATATAATCTTAAAATGGAAAATAATAAGTACTAAGTTAAACATAATAAATCGGGTCTTCAAGATAGAATAAGGATCTTTGTTTCTGTGGTTAATTTGTTAAGAAAATCTAAAATTTCTCTTTTTAATGGAATATTTTAAATACATTTAAGAAATGCATTTTATTCAATTTAAATCATTTTATTGAAGTACAACAGTTTTTAAACAAAATTTTTTATAGGATTTATTTTTTATCACCTTCTTCTTTTCTCAAAAACATGAGAAAAACTTATGGTCTAATTCTCTTATGAACTTTCAATGACAGAAAAAAGAAAAACTTTAGTTCATATAAAATTGTTGACATTTCCAAAAAACTCTTATTTTGTTTATTTCAAGTTTTTTGTATCATTTTTCATAACTTTCTTGTTGTTGTCTAATTGAAGATCATGTTATTCCTGTTTCCTACTTTGGTTTTAGTTGTGATAGTTGCAATGTAAATATAAGACGAATTTTAAATACCCTTAACTTGCTTAAGCTTATTCCATTATGAATGGGAGATTTTTTGGATTAAATTGCCCTTTAGAATTTTGAGTATTTTATTGCTTTGAAACATATGGACTTATTGTAGGTACTGAAATTGTCCTCAACATTTTCATGATTTTCAGCAATACCAAATTGTTAAAATATTGCAATATATGAACAAATATGAATTTACATGAAGTTAAGCATTTTTGTAAAAAAAATAATAATAATTTTTATGAAATTTGTTTAAATTTAAATCATGAATTTTTTGAGGAACTTTTAAATTAAAAAATGTAAATGATCGTTTCTATTAAATGTGGAATGATTTTAATTAAATTTCACATAAAGAATGCAGAACTGTAGGCGAGTAAGTATGGACTACATGGATCTCATACATATATATTTTCACCACCACAGGGGACCAAATAATAAAATGAATTGATAACAGATTTGTAATCATCTAATGATATTTAGCCCATATTCACAGTTATGAATTCCACAAAGAACTTTTCTAGAATTTTAAAAAAGGAGAATTTGCAACTAAAGTTTCAATAATAGACAGAAGTTGGTGATGTGCCCAAAAAAGTGGAAAACTCTCTCAACATGCCCAAAAACTACACAAAGTTCGTTTAAAACTTAAGTTTAGGCTTCTAACAGTTTATTATATACTGGAAATAATGGTGTTTATTCTTTAAGTGTACTGTTCGGCTTGGAATCACTTTCCGAGTCAATTTAACGATGTCCGTCCTTCTGTCTGTTCGGCAGATGGTCCACGTAAACGTTCTGAACACTCTACAAGTCGCAATTTATTATATATCTTTATGACATTTTTGGCGCAAGGATGAAAATTAGTATTACTTCAGGTACATCACATGTCCTCCGTGAATGAAGTTAAAAGCTCATAAAAATTAAATATAAAGCAGTTTATACGAAACTTAAGAGAAATAAGACTATAACATACAAAATCAAATATCACTTTGAAGGATATAAATCTCATATCAACCCTGGTATTGTTATCAAATTTGGTGAAATTAAGATAAATATAAACAAAAATCGATGTGTAAAATTATTCGAGGGTCGGTTTATAATTTTTACTTGTTTTTTTTTTTTTTTTTTTTTTTTTTTTTTTTTGAGAAATAAAGTATTTTAAATTATATATATGTTATATTATATAATTATAAACAAAATTATTATCTAAATTAATGCTGATTATATTATTTTCCATTTACAATCATTTTTTTTTTTGCAAAAAGCTATAGACATGCAGATTCATATGTTTAAATCAGATATTATAAACTATATTTACAAAACATTATTATTTATATACAGAATCAGAATCTTTTTGTTTATTATATTGTTGAAGGATAATTACAATATCAATTTAATACAATAGAAATTAATTTACATTCTACACATCTTTAACTATACCTGATTAACAAATATTTAGAAATTTATTATTATTTCAAAAATATTTATTTTATTACTTTCTATAAAGTTATTCTGATAAACGATAAAATTAGTTTAAGATAAATAAAATTTTATTTAACTATTCATAAATACTTTATTTGTTGGAATAAACAATTTCTAAATAAAATTTATAAAGAAAATTAATTCACAATTTCTACGTATAATTAATATTTATTATTTTATTTAATACTCATACGCCCACATACTATTGTATGTTATTACATGCAATACTTCCATGTATATTTTCTTTGGATGTGGGACTTTTCTATTTAAATAAAATATTTATTTAACGAAATACCGTAATTTATTATTCATTTGCTAAAGAGTTACTTTATTTGTATAAGTGTGAGAAAATCGCGGTACTCATATTTACTCAGCAAGGACTGCACTGCAGTAATTTTTAACATCTTCAATTAAGTTAATTTGAAAAACTTTAAAATCATTAAAGTATCTCGAATCAGAAATTCTTGAAAAACGAATCAATGAACTAAAAAGTTATTTGTGAAACAAAATTCGCGATATGTTTAATTTACCAAAACTAATACTTTTTACACTACGAATTTTCTTTAATTTAACACTTTTCCGATTTCTATTATATAATTCGTAAATTATGTTGATGAATTTTTATGATTCTGTTGCTCTAAATCTTAATTTATATTAATTTATAATGAAATTTAATGGAGTTTTACTTCGAAAATTTACAACATAAACAAGAAAGAATGCTATATTCGGCTATAAAGCATCTTTAGAAACGAATGTGTGTAAGTAAATACGTTATGTTTTGTACATAAAAATTTTATTTTTCACTAAAAATTGAATTTTTCACTAAAAATTGAATTTTTCACTAAAAATTGAATATTTCACTAAAAATTGAATTTTTCACTAAAAATTGAATTTTTCACTAAAAATTGAATTTTTCACTAAAAATTGAATTTTTCACTAAAAATTGAATTTTTCACTAAAAATTGAATTTTTCACTAAAAATTGAATTTTTCACTAAAAATTGAATTTTTCACTAAAAATTGAATTTTTCACTAAAAATTGAATTTTTCACTAAAAATTGAATTTTTCACTAAAAATTGAATTTTTCACTAAAAATTGAATTTTTCACTAAAAATTGAATTTTTCACTAAAAATTGAATTTTTCACTAAAAATTGAATATTTCACTAAAAATTGAATTTTTCACTAAAAATTGAATATTTCACTAAAAATTGAATTTTTCACTAAAAATTGAATTTTTCACAAAAATTGAATTTTTCACAAAAATTGAATTTTTCACTAAAAATTGAATTTTTCACTAAAAATTGAATTTTTCACTAAAAATTGAATTTTTCACTAAAAATTGAATTTTTCACAAAAATTGAATTTTTCACTAAAAATTGAATTTTTCACAAAAAATTGAATTTTTCACAAAAATTGAATTTTTCACAAAAAATTGAATTTTTCACAAAAAATTGAATTTTTCACAAAAAATTGAATTTTTCACTAAAAATTGAATTTTTCACTAAAAATTGAATATTTCACTAAAAATTGAATTTTTCACTAAAAATTGAATTTTTCACTAAAAATTGAATTTTTCACTAAAAATTGAATTTTTCACTAAAAATTGAATTTTTCACTAAAAATTGAATTTTTCACTAAAAATTGAATTTTTCACTAAAAATTGAATTTTTCACTAAAAATTGAATTTTTCACTAAAAATTGAATTTTCACTAAAAATTGAATTTTTCACTAAAAATTGAATTTTTCACTAAAAATTGAATTTTTCACAAAAATTGAATTTTTCACAAAAATTGAATTTTTCACAAGAAATTGAATTTTTCACAAAAAATTGAATTTTTCACAAGAAATTGAATTTTTCACAAAAAATTGAATTTTTCACAAGAAATTGAATTTTTCACAAAAAATTGAATTTTTCACAAAAAATTGAATTTTTCACAAAAAATTGAATTTTTCACAAAAAATTGAATTTTTCACAAAAAATTGAATTTTTCACAAAAAATTGAATTTTTCACAAAAAATTGAATTTTTCACAAAAAATTTAATTTTTCACAAAAAAATGGAATTTTTCACAAAAAATTGAATTTTTCACTAAAAATTGAATTTTTCACTAAAAATTTAATTTTTCACTAAAAATTTAATTTTTCACTAAAAATTTAATTTTTCACTAAAAATTTTGGCGTACAAAATAAACAATCCTTGTTATTTGATTACTTTTAACCACTTTTACAATTCTTTCACTTTTTCAAGAATATTGGTTAGTGGTTGTTATAGCTTTGAAAAAAAAAATAAAAAAGACGTTTGAGTTAGTTCTTGGAATAATGTTAGGAAATTTAAAGTTCTTATTAATTTTAGATGGTATTATTCAAAGTTTTTCGCAAAAGTGGTTAATGTCCCTGATGGTTTTGATTGAGAGATTGAATGAGATTGAAAAATTGTTAACACACGTTTTTCAATAAAATTTTTAACTCAAGCACTATTTGATTATTTTGATCATGTTACCTTTATAAGGTATTTCAATATTGCTAACCTGATTAAAATGAGTGTCCAGAAAAAAGTGCGTACTATAATTAAAAAAAAACTTAATCCTACAAATTGTTGGCATTCAAAGATATGACGTCAAATTATTTCCAGTGCTTTTAAATAGAACCAGAAGAACATGTCATTTGATAGAAAAGAAAGAAAAAGCATTTTCAAAAGAACTCCCAAGACATACGATAGGAAAGCAGCCCGTTTAGCTCAGGCCTTACAAAAAATTAAAGCCAATTGTCCAAAATGTTTTGGTATGGCAAGCAGTATGTAGTTGCTGCAAAAGAAACAAATCATTTGTGACAACGGACTCTACATATACCGAAATTCACATCAAGGAGTGTCTACTAAAATACTACTTCCATTCATAAGATTTAATTTTGTGTTCATTTGGTTTTGGCCTGAGTTGTCATTCTGTTTCTACGGTAAACCATTCCTTGTGCTATTTGTACCAAGAAATGCAAATCCTACAAACCGCACGGGGTTAGGACCAATAGAGAGATATAGAGCTCTTGTTAAAAAAAGAATTGAAGGGCACAAAAATGATGTCCAAAAGTGGGGTAGATTTTAAATGGAGATAGATTATCTGAACGTTCAAATTTTCAGTACTGGTGATTTAAATTTGAAAGTTTAGTGGTTTCGTTTTTATTGACAAATAAGTGTACTAAGAATTTTTCAATCTCACTCCTTACAATCGTAAATCTGGGTCGAAAATTCATACGGTCATATTGATGTTGTAACCAGTTTTCTAGAATCCTATTAAATTTGTTTTATATAAATTATTTCAAGTTATCAATATATCAATAGAAAATTTATATATACATAAACATAAGTCTATAAATATATATTTCATAAAATTCATAAATATATTGAATAATTTTCATATGTCATGACATATAAATAACCTTTCGATAACACATTTCCTGTCATCCTTCCTTGAATCTGCAAGAGACAATAGTTACCATGAATTGGGAAAAGAATAACACTATTTTTTACTAACAATAAATAACAAAAACCACAAAAGGAAAATTGTTAAACACAAATGACAAACAAGAAAAGTTTCAATATATTCTTCATGGTTTCCTTTTCATTTTTTTGGGTTTCTACTTAAAGTTTATTCTTCTTCTATACGAAACTTACAAAGTACTCTTATGTTTTTGTTGCCAAGCCAGAATGTATATCACAATGTGTGTATGTATGTGTGTCAATACTTTAAGATAGGAAGTAAATGACAATGGAAATTATTTCTTAAATTTAGTTTGGGTTATATATCTTTTATAACTGTATTACCATATTTTAATGTCATTTATCAAAAAGTTAGTCTTTAATTCAAATATAATTAGTGAATGAAAAATGGAAATGAAGTTCAATTGCTCTGTAAGTTGCAGCAAATCTCATAGGTAGAATTGAGAAAAAGCTTAAGAATAATTTAAATTTTAAAGTTTAATTTATTTAATATTGAAAAAAATATTGAAAACAGCAGGTTCGTATTGCAGTTTTTCTTCAGTAAATAATCATAGATTTGTAACGTATGAATACATACTTATGTAGTATACTAGCTAAGATCCGGTGTGCTTTGGCGTCCTTATAAAGTGGGTAGTACCCCTCCCAATGGTCTTATCCATCCATTTAATATTTTTGTCAATAAAAAAAGATCCTTGGGAAAGTAATCGGAACCAATTTTTATACTCTCGATTTTACAGCTCTTTAAATATTCGAAAATTAATATTTACTTTGTATGGAGAAAAACTCAGGGAGATTTTATGGGCAATACAGCCCTTCGAATCAGATCAGTACTGCATCGTGAAGCTGCACCGCCAAATACACATTAGGAGTATAAAAAGGGAATAGAAGACTAATTCCAATTCCTCCTTCCTAAGAAGCTCTCGGCTACCCGTCCCTTTGCATGACTCTGCGGATAGGCGCACCGCGTAAAAGCTAGTTTAACATAGTAATTAAATGGTGTAGAAAACGTAATATCTAACTTAAAATAGTGCAATGTAAATAGGACGGCGGTAAGACAACCGGCTTGTATTTCTGGTGAAATAGATTAGCTGATCTTCCATTTACATTTTCATGAATTTAGGCAAAATACTCCTTTAATTTCATACATATAAATAAGAATGGTCTTAAAAATATTTTTCTCATGTATATCTGTCATGTATATGTATATCAAAATTATTTAACAGAAAAAGTTAAATTAACAAAAATTTTATTCAAATTAACTTAATCTTAGTGTGTAAAATTAAATAAATTTGTGTGTTATTTCATTTAAGATGTGTTACAGCCGTTTTAACTTTTTTATATTTTTAGTTAATTTTTTTACGAAATTTTTAATTCAATTCAATTAAACATCATTAAGTAAAAAATTTTTTCGAATATATTTTTAACAAGTCTTTCGAAGAAAATTCTTCAATTCGAAGAAAATTTCTGTTAATTAGAATAAAAATCTGATTATTTAACACCTTTCTTCTTTATAATTTTATGAAAAATTTTCGTTAATATTACGTACGATATTTGGTACAGTGTACTGATCAGTGTTTAAACTGATTGGGATTAAACGAATTCTAAAACACTGTGGTCAACTAACGCAAAGATTTCCATGTCCTAGAGAATTTTAAATTCAGCACAGCTATTTTTACTTGTTTTTTTGTTTTCGATTAAGTTTTGCTAGAGCACATTTGAATTGGACTATAGCAAAGAAGGGACTGTATTATTAAGTGTTAAGTCAAAATTAAGCCTATTGAAAGCGGAAATATTCGACAATCACCAAAACCATTGGATGAATATGTTTTGACCAGTGGAGTTAGTCCTTTCTTCCGTCCAGGATTTGAAGCATTCTGTTCAATTTAGGCTTAGAAATTGGACTGAGGAGGTAACAAAACAAAGAATAATGCTTTGGATTTGAACCTCGAATTTAAAGTAAATTTTCAATTGCAATGAGTTTGCAGAAAAATTTGCGTATTTTACCAGATTTCATTTTAAATCAACTTTAAACTTTAATTATTCTACAAATAGGCAGTTAATTCAAGGAGTCAAGCAATTACTTTAATTCCCTCTTAATATTTCAATTCTACTTACGTGCATTTTCTCTGTGGAATTTTCTTCATTTTCGAAATAAAGTTATCTTTTTACTCATGGTGATAGAAAAAATTCTATTAAATCATTTCCCATTGGTAACATTTTATAAACGAACAAAATTTTAAAAACTTTTCAATACTCAAGTTTTGCATGTCAAAAAGAAAAAATAAACGTATTTCAAACGATTGACAAATTCACAATACAGTGACAGTAAAAAAGATTTAAAATAAAATGTTGACAATATGACAGATAAGATAAGTGATATTTACATAAAAAGTACATAAAAACAAATAAATAAGAAATACGTTAAATCTGTTTTATAAAAAATATAAAAGAACATTTAATTATATAATTTATGAAGATTGTCAATAAAGACGTTAAAATACTAAACAATTTTTTTTATAATAATTAGGGATAATTTCGGGTCTTTGAGTTCAGATGTAAATATTTAACTTATTTACTTAGAAAAAGTGTTATAAGTTATGCAGGCTACAGTGGGCCAGAATCGATTTTTTTGGATAGTCTGGGACAGGTAATTTGTTTTAATGCATGGAATTTTTGCTTCTCATTCTGTTTCAATAATGTATTACTACACTGATGAATATTTCTATACATGCATTTATTTATTTTCTGTTTTTATTTAATTTTTATTGTTCTCAACAAAAAGTTAAGTTAAAGTTTTTATAAAAAGTCAATGTAATGGGACATTTTTAAAGCAAGATTTTCCCCTAATCTTGTTTTTTGCCTGATTTGTGCGATCAAATGTACTTAGTGCTTGTTTATATGAAGCATTTCTATAAACCCAGAAGTAAATATTACCAAATAAAAAAATATTACAATTGTTTTCCTTTTTATAAATATTCGTAATGACAGTATCATAATTTTAATGTAAAATTTGTCATGTCCAAGGATGTTTCAATAGATAAATTAAACGTTTCCATTGTGTGATGCGTATTTTTTTGGAATGTAATGAGTTATGGTATTTGGACACGCATCAGGAGAAATACAAAACTAGCAAAAAGAGATGTTAATCTTTTAAGTCAAGAAACAACTTTTAAAAAATTGAATTTCATACCAATAAAGAGCAATCTAAGCTTTCTTGTTGTTCTCATTTTAAGAAGAGATAAAAGCATTAAATGACAGAAGCCAAAGTGTATCAACATAAAGAAATTCATCTTAAATTCGAAAGAAAAAACCTAAAATGGGCAGAGGATTGGAAAAGCTTATATTTTCCGACGAAAAAAATTATTTTAGACGATCTCGACTCATACATGACAAAACGTAATTTCGGCGGTGATGTGTTGTGTTTTGTTCCAACAAAATTAATAACGCAGTTTATATCGATTTGCTGGATGATGCTCGTCTTTCTTTATGGCTGTAAAAATATATGAATTTTACATATTACAGCAATATAACACACAATTATTTTATTAAGAATTAATGGCAAAATTACGCATTAAATTTACTAAGAGCTGTAATTATTTATGACACATGGAAAAGGTAAAGGAAAGCAAATTATACACTAATGTATCGGAAATTGTTCCAGAAATTAAGCTAGAAATTAAACTGTTGTGATGAAATGTTGAATTTAGAAAACAATGGTTTTGCGAAAGTTTTATCTTACAGATTTTTTAGTTTGACATATACTTTCCAAAGAATGAATTGATTAAAATCGCATCTTCGGGATTTATTCCTACACTTTTTAGAACACAAGGAAATGATTTTCAATCAAATCGATAATAATAACCATTTGGAATCCTGTGAAGCGGTTTTCTTTAGTTACATAAGATACAATCCTAAAACAGAAAATTTTTCCAAAACTATGTCAATAAAACTAATTTAGACTTTAATTTGAAGGTATTTACGCCCGATTTTATAAGAAAAATAAAGATGTTATACAGAAGATATTGACAATTTTTCTACAAGTTTTACGGAATAATTCGTTACATATTTTTACAACAGCACCTTATGATTGATGTCTTAGAGATACTTTTTGATTTTTTTTATAATTTTCTTACACGAACTACTCGTATGAACATAATATTATGACTTTTTATTAAAACATTTTATGATTGATCTAAATATTATAGAACTTAAGAAAAAATAAATTAACAAAAGATAGATGTTGTGAGTTTTAATTTTAGAATGTTTGAGGATTTCTATACAGCTGCGGTCAAAATAATAGCACCACTCACATGACACATCTTCCTTGGTTATTTGTGTTTTTGTTCATGAATATTTTTAAACAGAATTTTTTGGTTCCGTTACCCAAAGTAAATACTATGTAAAAATTGATTTCTTGTAAATAAACATGAGTATTCTATTCAATTTGATTATGAAGACAAAACATAAGATTGGGATCTCGCAAAATAATAGCACCATTTCTATTAAACATGTGAAAAAAAACAATAAAAAGTTCAAACAATTATTATAATAGTTAGTGTAAAAAAGTGTATAGTTACTTCTATAATCACCAAAGACTTCAATGAACAAACTAATGCCGAAACTAGAAATGTTATTAGACAATTAGAAAAAATCATTAGAAAACCCATAACCTATAAATTGAAAGTAGGAATTCGTGAACGAAAAACTGTGGCGACATCTTTAATGGCTCTTCTTATATTACGTTAATAGAAAAGGCGACATTTATCTCAGCTGCCGGGCTTAAAGAAGGACTTAAATGTTAATTAGTACTGAAACTTAACAGAAGGCTTAAGGAATATTATTTCAAATTCATAGACCATGAAAAGTTCCCCTTTTAACTGCTCCACATGTGCCAATTAGACTTAACGGGGTTTGGTATTATGTGGAATGATGAGTCTAAAATGTTTTTGCTTGCAAAGGGGCCTCCTAGCAAAGAATATAAAAAAATTACAACAATTATTCTAGCGTTATGGTATGGAGCTGATATTCGTACTATTGTGTTGGACCAATTATGGATGCGTCAGAATACGTGAAAATATTAGACATATGCCTGTACACTGATGCCATGCAATAAGACAATGATCCGAAATATACCAGCAAAATAGCTAAAAAGTGTTTTTTTTTTTAATAATGGAGTCACTGTAATGAAATCGCTTGCCCAGTCTGTCGATGTAATTCCAATTGATAACTTGTTTTCATATGAATAAAATAAGGGGTCATAAATTAAACAGACTAATAATAGCGATCTCCGGACCACTATAAATCAAGCTTGAAATTCTATTATACTGGAAATGTGAATGTAATAAATTCTGGCTGTTATTACTCATAAAGGAAATGTAACAAAATGCTAAGATTAAATATTAAGATCAATTTGATAAAATACCACTAAAAAAATTAACAACTAATATTTAATTTTGGCTTTTTGTTATAGTTGAAGACGGGTGGTGCAATTTTGACCGCAAGTTTTAATCTGAAAAAAATTATTTAAAGAAAGATAATGAATGGAATAGAATGTTTTTGTTTCCTCTTCTCTGTCTTTTTTTGATTTAATAAAAATAACTTTTTATTCAAATGGCTTTTAGGACTTATTAAAAAAACGTATGTATGTGGTGCTATGTAAGTGTACCTTTCAACATCTGTAATTAAATTTTCATTAAAGACTAAATATAAAAACAATCAATTTTAAATGTCTGGACACAACAGGTGGTATCTTCTAACTTTTTTCTTAGATAACTTAGAATGAAAAGACTAATTAGCAAGAGACCTTGAAAATTTCAATTATAACATTTAATTAATTAATATCATACGCCACCATAGATAGTCTGGTTGTAGTGCGTGTGTGCAGATTTTTATATGTATACCGTTCGACTCAAATTAATTTTTGGAGTCGATTAAAAGTGTTCAGTTTGAACAGTATACTCAAAATCATATTTTCTCTATATTGCAATGAATATTCAAAAGGTACAATTTTTAAGTAAAAAATGAATTCAACAACATCTGGATACAGGGTAGATTAATAATGCCGTTATAAGTTGACCTACACCAGAGTTGACCGAAATAAAAATATCCTGACTCACGAAGTTATGTTACTGATTTGTCAAGTAGTATTTCTGTGCATATCATACGTGCATTATAACTGCTTCGCTCTTGTCCCTATGAATGAACGTTAAAATTTGAATACACTTTTGGACAGCTTTTTGTGCTCTTCAGTTCATTTTTAAGAAGAGCCCGATATCTCTCCACTCGCCTTAGCTACGGGCATTTTGGAGGACATTACTGTCTTGCTACATGTATCACATTATTGTTCTTGTGACACTCAAGGGCTTGTTTACCATAGTGACGGGATGCAAAGTCAGGTCTTAAATAAGTGGACACACTTTGAATTCTTGTGAATGGGTGCAGCTTCTTTATAAACATTCCTTGATGTAACTTTCTGTATCTGTAGAACATATTGCAACAAATGATTAGATTCTTTCAAAGCACATTCCCTTGAGCATTCTCAATATACAATTTTTGAACAGCAGGTTGCGAAAAATCTATCAGAATATACGTTTCGTCATATATTGTGCTTCAAGAATATTTTTTAAGAAAAATTGGCCTCTAAATATTTATAAGCGTTCCTGTCAGGAACTTTTTGAGATATGTATTTTTTTAAACCCGCATTAGATTTAACTCTTCGTTATAAATAGTTCAAGCACTGAGAAAAGCTGGCTGCTTTCTTATCGGATGTATTGGGAGCTTTTTTGTAAATGCTTTCTATTTTTGGTCTTTAAAAATGTCGTGTTGACTTTTCCTTTTAACTGAACCCGATCTTCCATTAACGGTAAGTTGATAACATTGGAATCAGTTCAAAAGCAGACCGATCAATTCTTGTCCAACTTTTTTAAGACCAATTTAGGTTTTGTTGAAAATATTCAGGAGTTTGAGTATCCACTCTTTTTAAGTGGCCTTTTTAATCAATTTTAGTGAAAAACATGTGCTTAGAATTTTTCGATCTCACTCTTATATACAGTTATATTGTTTACTATATTTACATATACATTTTGGTATAAAAAATCAATTTCATTATTTTCAATATTAAGTATTTATTTTTGGTTACTGCGTTGTTGGTTGTTAGTATACCAAGTCTGTCGAAGATTAAACGAGAATTTTCTATAAAAAAATAAAAAACAAATATTTTTGTTCTAAGTAAAAGAAACAATTTTTATATTTCGTGGTTTTGGTTTGTTTATACTTAACGATTAATTTAATATGTTTTTTGCTAATATTTTATTCTATTTTTATACCCTCCACCACCAGAAGTTGTAATGAGTTCGTAATTCGCGTGCGACGCCAAAAAGGAATCTTCTCAGACTCCATATATATTCTTACATCAAATTAAAATCCAAGTCGATTTAGCTAGGTCCGTCTGTTTGTTCATTCGAAACATTCTCGCGGCTAGAATAATGGTCCGAATTCAATGAAATTAGGGCAAATTATTTGCTATTGTCTAAGCAGTTTTCTATTTAGAACCAGCTACATCGGTTCATTATAAAGAATTTATATACCGATATCTGAGACAATATCAAAATGAACAAAATTCATTCAACTAGATAATTGTTTTCAATATAATGATAAAGGGTATTTAGGATTCGGCAGAGCTGAATAAAGTATACTTACTTGTTTAGTATTTAAAAGGGATCAAGAAATATTACTGTTAGAAATTTCTGGCAATAAAAAAAAAACTTAATGTAGAAATAAGATATTTAGATTTCATAAAAATCTTTGTTTAGATTGTTTTGGATTTAAAGTATAAATTATATTTTTTTCTTTGGACTTAAAGGAGAAAAATCCTATTTATGTAATTGCTATAAAAAGAAAATTAATAAAAAAACAGTTTTAATTTACAGCTGAAAATAAAATTTAACCCACTCAAATTTCATGTTAGAATAGTGAAAAAATATTGGGTAAGAAAATAAGTCGCTATGCCGGCAATGTATTGCTACTAGTGACAAAAATGTATCTATTTATGAGAGCAAAAGTAGAATTAAATTTCAACACTGTAACTTATATATGTGATGCCAATGCAATGATTTGTATTTGTTGGGTTCAGAAAAGGCGTTTTTATGAATTATTGCAGTCAGTTAATACAGTCAGAGATTTCATTTCCGAGAACAAGTAACGAAAAATGACAAGATTATTCGAGAATACACGAATTTATTTATTTGATAACACTTTCGTTGCTGTAACAAAATTATTTTTATGAATTTAAAAAAGAATTGTGGTTGCAATATGTTTGGAAATAAGTTTAACTGATACCAATTTTATCGGTATTAAAGAGATCGTTATAAAAAAAAACCATTGCTATTAGGACTAAATGATATTTTCAGTTTACTGACAACTGAATATGAACGTATTTTTTGCAATTTGTGTAAAGATGGCATATTATTTATAAATAAAATTAAAATAAATAAAAAGTAATAATATAACGAAAATATTTCAAATAACGTTTACATATTTCCAAAGGTATATATGAATCAAATGAGAAGTATTTTAAAATATTTCATATGAAGATATTTTTATTCAATAATAAAATAATGCGAAAAAAATGTTTGTTGAACTAACAATAGTTTTTATTGGAACAGCAATATTTCTAGTGGCGATAACAATAATTTTAACTATAATATTTTTAGTAACGAAAACAGAATATATTGTTATCAATGCAAAATAACAATGCAAGTAAACACATTTTTTATAGATATAACAATGAATTTAGTGGCGATAACAATAACTATTTTTATTAATGCAAAACCACAATGCGATTAAACAAACCTTTTATTACAACAACAGTATTTTTAATTGGTATAAAATAAAAATCACAAAGCGAATAAACAAATTAACAATAACGGTATGCGAAATTAAAGGATTTGTTTGTAGGGCGAATACTCGTGTACTTCATAATGCGAAAAGTTTTTCACTGAAGGCAATAACAACGTGCCAAATTTAAAGAAAATAGAATAAGCAGTTTAATCGTGATCGATTTTAACATTTTTCAGTTTTTGGAGCTTATCTCGGATATCGAGCTATAATATGTTTTTTATACAACTGATTTTGCCTGTTTTAAATACTAAAGTTATTATTCCACTACCAAATGCTACAGCTAAATCTAATTGGCGTCTGTGAATGTGAGCGTGCCTACAACATACAAACAGGCAGTTGAACAACCGATATAGTGAAATTTAGATTTAAGTTTGTTGATATAATATGTGTTGTTAATGAGGTATTTGATGATTCCTTTCAGGCGTTGAACTCACGGAATGACAAAGTTAATATATCCTCATCTTCATTGTGGTTGTGGAGGGTATGAAAACAAATCCCCTTTTACAATATCCCAAATGTTGCTGTATAATGCAGATGATTTCGGCTGCTTGATTCTTGAACTGTACAAAATATATATGTTTTTTTCAGAATTAAAAAATTTGTTTAGAACTGTCGTCTGATCGTTACCTTAAACAAATTAAAGTATGGGATGATATTTTACCAAAGTAAATGTACGTAGTAAGGTTTCAGAATATGACACATTGATTGTGGGGTGTATCAAAATTGTATATATTTCGCCGTAAAACTATTTTTCCATTAAACCGATTTTCTTTTTATTGATGTAATATATATGTAGCTGTTTATAAGTAAATTTATAAAAAATTTTAGTTTTTTTACCTTTTTTATTGATCAGCTGGTTTTGAAAAGACAGCTTAGGACAATAGAAAATAAAGGTCAAGTTAAATTGAACTCGGCCATTAACGTGGGAATGTATCCAATAGGCAAAATCTGAGTCAATTTTGCTATGACCAAATTGACTCAGACATAATGGCGTCTGAAATGAGTCTTTCTTAGCGTTACACACGGAATGAAAAAGCTAATGTACTCGCTTCATCACTTTTGGTGATGGAGAATATAAAATTGTTAACACTGTTTAAGAAACGTATTTTTACTTTTAATATAAATGAATTTTGACGAATTTTAAAGAATCAATATATATTAGATGATCCAACCACTACCTTCCGGACTATTTGGAGGTATATAATCTTTAAATAAACTTAAAAGTATATTAGCAACAAAAGTGTTGAATTTTAGTAAGAAAATTTTAAAATTTTAAAATTTTAAAAGTTTCAAAATTTTATTTAAAATATCGTTTTGAAATTAACAATGACATTAACGAATTAATTTGAATTATCAAAAAAAAAAATCCCCATAGACCAAGAAGAATCTGCGAATACATTTGAGATAATTCCATGAATTCCATATGTGTGTTGAATTAATATGCTTAAAAAAAATTCATCAAATGTATAGTACGGGTTTTGACACTTTTTTATTCTTAATAAGATGAGATGTTTCAAAGGTTTTAATTTTAATTTTTCTATCGCTTTTTTAAAAGAGTTTAATTGAACAGTAAGCTTTATTACGCAAGAAGTTTGTTTGTGTGCTTGTTTATGTATAAACACATTTTTTTGTCTCGTTATCTTTTCAACCATTTCACATTTTTGAGCGAATTAAAAAATTACTCCTTTTTATTCTTAACTGAAAGAAGAGTAAAAAATAAAGAAATGAACTTCAATCGAAAAAATAGTTTTATTTAATTTATCTTCACAAAAAAAGAGGAAAAATTAAGGTCATTTGAAAATAAATATTTTGCTTCAAGTATTTCTATACTCTGATCAAATTAAAGTTCTACCCAAACCATGTACTACCAAAGCATGTACTTCATTTTAAATATCTATTTTTAATTTATTACATTTTTCCTAATTTAAAGAAATCTTCTTTATATAAAGCGCAATAAAGAAGGTTCATTTGTTACGTAATTTCAGTTATTTAATGAAACAATTCTAATTTATGAATAACTTTTAAAAGGCAATTCAACAATTAGTTATTGTTTTCTTTTTTGTTGTGCAAACAACTTAATTGTTGTGCCAACCAAAATTAAAATTAAATTTGTTGAATATATTTCCCCCCAAAGAAAAGGGTTCTTTTTTAACGAAAATTAATTTATCAAATTGTAGCGCGAAATACACACTGAATTTAAAAGCCGACCCAAAAAACATAAGAAACATAAATATAAACAAATGAAGTGAACTGGGAATTGTTACCACCCTGTATTTAACATAATAAACAAAACGAAACAGACAACAAAAATAATCAAATATTTACTTTTATAAAGAAGCACTTTGAGAGCTTTATTAACATAAATACTTCAACTTGTTTCTGCTTCTTGTTTTTGTTTTTGTTTTCCAATTTTATTTTTTGTGAAAATAACAAAGAGAAAAAAGGCTTCACGAAATAAATTTTAGAATAAAGAGTGAAATACCATAAAATGTGAAAATTTGAAAACAAAGAAAAAAGACAAAACTCAATAAATGAATAGAAGTTTGCACACATTTGCGTCAAAACCCAACGAAAAACTGACAAGGAAATAAAAAATTCAATCGATAAGGAGTGAGAAAGTTGAAAATCGGTAAAAGACGAATATTTTGGGATGTATAAGACATACTTATTCATTAAAAATGAATTTTCATTACTTCCGAGATTCTTTTCATTGACATGTGCACTAGAGTGGATCGAAAAAAGATTGTGTCAGTAGCCCCCAAGAATAAAAGAATAGAAGATGTCGTTTTCAGAAAAGCAAAAAAAATATTTCTTTATATAATGCCGCCATTCTAAGTCCAATTGAAACAAATTAGATATTGAAGTTCATGATTTAAAACTGGCTACATTTGATCCTTTGATAGTTTTTGAATCCGACATCATTTTCTAGTATTCATATCTTTCAGTTCGAATCCTTCTCCCTTAAGTCTGGGCCCAAACTTCTGTAAACAGCGCTAAGTAACAGGTTCGGGTAACTATCTTGGCAATCAAAATAAATTACTTGAAAAACGTTTTACATGGTATAATGAATCGTCCTAAAATTCATTTATGATCAAGAAACCTAATGGTTTAAATACTCTACACTGTCATAAAATTATTCCCATATATAAATAATAGGACCTGTCAAAGGACGGGTTTCAAATCATAAACCTCATTATTAAAATTATTCCCATCAGACTAAGAATGTACAAAAACAAAAAAGAATTTACATTTCTGAATACAGCATCAACTCTCATTCTATTAAATTTTTCTTATATGGAGACCGACCATGCACAAACAAAAGTAATTTTCCAAAATATGTTCAACCGGAAGCATCATGGTGAGCATGATTAATTTTGTTGTACCACAACCATATTATGATCAAAAATATGGGTGTGTCAGCGTCGGGCGAAAATAGATGGTGCTGTCAAAATCATATTTTGTTGTGGAGCAATAACCATAAGAAGAAACCAAAATATATTGGCTCTCGATTACAGTTACCAAATCTTATTATTTCCCAACTTTTGGTTGGTTGGAGTGTAAAGTGTTGAATGAAACATATAGTGGTCATATGAAACATACATGAAATATAATATATTCTTTATATCCAGTATTGCCATAATGTAAATTTATAATCTAGACTACTTTGGTCGTTTATCATTTATTGTTCAAATCAGTGAATCCGCGGTACAAGTTTTTCGTGAACAATTCATCCTTTTCAAAATGCTTAAAATACAAAACAAACACTTGATCACATTAAATCAAAGGATTTGTGGCTGCTTGTTGGGACATTTTTTATGATTCTCTGCAGTCATAGTTAGAGAGTGTATACAGCTTTAGTTGTAGCAATAATACTAAGCGAAAATAGCTGTTTTTAGTTCGTATGCTTTACTTTCCTTCATTATCTTTCAGTGTTTCTCGGTTTGAAAACGTATGGGAACAAATTTCCTGTATTTTAGTATTTCTAAAAGTAAGAAAAGGGCTTGCTGTATGATTTCGATTGATAGTGTAAGCTTTTCGTATATTTGACAACAATTTTAATTAAATTATGTTTTCAATTCCTTACCTGATTTTTTTTATACTGACAGAATGTCATCGTTCACGAAGTTTTTAAGTTAATGCAAATTGATTCTAAGCTTCTGATAACAATCGATAAATTTCGAAAGCTGTTTTTTTTAAATAAAAATATTTTTTAATTAAATTTTTGAGCACAGCAATATTTAATAGGGTAGACAAAATATGTAACTTTCGATTTACAGAAATTTGGTAAACTTAAACAGAAAAGAAATCTCAGAAAGTGAAAAACAAGAAATCTCAGAAAGTGAACGTGGTCGCAACTATGGGGCCTCAAAGAAGCATTAAAATCTTTTAATTGCGTATTACTTTTTGTAATTACTCAATTGCAAAAACATTCCTAAATTTTGACAACCTGAAGTTAATTTCATATAAATCCAATCAGCTAAAATCAATAGTTCCACCTTATCACAAAATGTATTATGACACATTCAGTATTAATGAGACCCGCAAACTGAGTAATAATGACTGAAAATACAAAATTTGACTCGTATTAACACGAATAATAATAATAATAATAATAATAATAATAATAATAATAATAATAATAATTATTATTATTATAATAATAATAATAATAACAATAATAATAATAATACTAATTATAACAATCGATAACTTTCCATGTGATATTTTAATATTGAATAAATCAATAAAACTTTGTGTAACTAATGAAACGATAGTTTAAAATAACCAGTTTTATAAAAATCATTAAATCTGTGACGTCATTTAAAATTTGCTATAAATTCTCAACTAACAAAATTTTATCCCATTTTTACTCCAACAGAATCAACCGCAATTCCTTAATATCTTCACCACTTTTAGGGTGTACACAACAAACCATCACAAGTGTTTACGTTTAACAAATACAAAAGCTTGAATTAAGTCTTCCATTACCATCTTAAGTATATGAATATCACGTAAAGGTTAAACAAACATTAAACGTTTTCGTTTTTAACCGAAAAAAAGATAAATAACTTTTGAGATTTTTACTTTTGTAAATAAACAAACAGACAATAAAATTGTTGAAAATACCTTAATACAATTTTTATTTAAAGAAAGTGAAAATAAAAGATAAAATAAAATAAATCTCAAAATTGGTTTATTTGTGTTTTAACCTGTTTATCCCCAAAAAATAATATTTTTAAGATTTTGTCTTACTGAAGGATAATTTTTTAAATATAAAATTTTTTAAAGAAGGAATTTTGTGATTAACAATTTAATATTGATGGACAACATTTTAATAAAAGTATTTATAATGCAGTTGTTTTATTAGGTACTCTCTGTCATTGGTATTGCTTCTATGTTTTTATATAATTTTGTCATTATGGTCGGCGTTTATACCCTCCACCACCACAAGTGGTTAGGAGACTCTATAATGTGTACTAATGCTATGTGATTTAGTTATGTTCGTCCGTCTGTTGGTGGCGCGCTTACATCTACAATAATTTACAGAGCTCAGTGAAATTAGGATCGAGTATTTGTTATAAACCTAGGAAGCAAAATCAGCAAAATCGGTTCGGTATATCAAAAGATATATATCGATATATGAAGCAACCTTTAAGTTCAAACGAAGATCTGTTATAAAAGTGTAAATTATAAGACGACAATTTACAATACAATGTTGCCATAATATTAAGCTATATTTGCGCGATTATCGTTACGAACTTATTTTATGACTCATTAAGTGCTCCTGTGTTATATTAAAAAAAAACATATATATTTTATACGTCTATGAGTGTGTATGTAAGAAACATTAAGCACACACAGAAAAAAATCAATGTAAAATTTATTAAAATTGAAAAGAATTAACTATTTTTTCAGTTATGATTTTGCTTTATAGTAAAAAAAAATAATAATTCAACATTTTTTCACAGTAAGTTCTTGAAATTTTGTTAGTTAAAAGTAATTTTAAAAATTTATCGTTGTATAGCTTTATAGATTAATATCGATTATAGATTAATATAATTTTACCACAAACGTAAGAACATTTATTTTAACTAAATAAAAAATATGTTGATATTGCTTCGGCACAGCTAAATATATTATTAATACTTGTTCTACACCCGTTTCGTAAACGTCTAAAGTCTTCTTTAGTCACCATCTCTAATCTGCAACCAAAGTTTATCTCAACTTATACAAACATTTTGAGAAAGTACATATTTATACCCTACACCACGAAAGGTGGTTGGGGTATTATGCGTTTGTGCTGATGTTTGTAATATATAATTTTAAGTATACTGTCGACTCAGAATCATTCACATTCGGAGTCAATTTGTCCGTCCATCTGTGTGTCTGTCCGGCTTGCTGTCCATGTAAACATTGTGAACAATCTACAGGTCGCATTTTTAGAAATATCTCGATGAAATTTGGTACATATTATTATTTTAGCGTAAGAGCGAATCCTACCCGAAATGGGGTTTTAAGGTCATCCCAAATATAAAGCGATTTTAATGAAAATAATGGGCCATTATATCTCGTAGGCCGCATAAAAACCTCTTCCATATATCACTTATAAGGGCAAAAATCTCACAAATACGTTGGTATTGTAAAAATAACTAGTCAAATTGAGATAAATATAAACAAAAACCGATATAAAAATTTTTTCGAGGGTCGGTTCATGAACTCTTGTAGCTAAATTTAGCACAAATCTTAGTGTCATAATAATGTACTGCACACTCAAGAACAAATCAGAAAATCAAATTATGCGAGAGCCGCTCATTAATTTTTCGAAACTTCTACTATTTATAGACGATGTGGTGTAGGGTATTAGATAGTTGGGCTTATGGGACTATAAATTTTTACTTGTTGTTATTATAAAAGAATATCATTATATTCGATTTAAACTATTTAAAACGATTTAAATAAAACTATTTTTTTAATATTTCCAAGATTCTATTGAAAAATATATATTTTCATTAAAATTACATTCTTAACTTAAATGATTTGATAGAACACCAATACAAATTCTTCCTTAATTTTATTCCAATATCTCAGCATAAATATCATAAGAATCGACAAAATAATTCTTTTTGTACCTAAATACTCTGCTTTAGTTTAACCTGGAATATTTAAACACTCTTATGAAGCCCAAAAATGCTGATTATTGAATTAATTATAAATATTAGTCACGTTTCGTGTTCTCAACTACAAAAAGTGATAAGAATGGAGTTCAAGTTTTAGCATTAATATTAAAATGGCAAATTTCCTGCACATAATAATACATTTAATGTTAGTTGTTGAATATTAATCTCATAAAACAGGAATTAAATACTAATAAAATTGTATTACGTTTAGTTTTTGTGCTCACATTTGTGTTATTAATAGTTACGGACGTAGGAGACATTAATCGATATTTATTAAACACCTGTTACACAAAAAGTATTCTTGTAAAGATATGTGAATTAAAGTAGCTTTAGTAACAAGGTAAAAAATTTAATATTATTAGACAAAATATATTTTTGAGAAAGCTTTAATAAGTAATGTAAATCTAATTATTTTCCCATTTGAATGTAACCTAAACCAGTGCTTTTACAAGGAACTCTCTGCCATTAGAACTGTTTTTTGCTTTCTATATAACTTCGCAAAATGTCGATTTTTATACCCTCCAGCAACACAAATAGTGGAAACCATATATGAACTTTTGTTCTCTTATTCTGTGTGTAACGCTTAGAAGGAATCATCTTAGATCACATAATAAATATATATTAATGCATAAAATCTGAAATATGAGTCCATGTAGCTTTGGCCGTTTTTCTGAACCTTCCATCTGCGTATCCGTCTGTCAGTTTTTGGAACGCTCTATAAACATAGCTCAACAAAATTCTGCTCGAGTATTTAAAATAGACCTGAGAAGTTTTCTGTTCAAAACCAGAAAAATCGATTCAATATTTGAAGGATCCACTAACTTCAAGCGAAGAAATCTTATAAAGAAATTGTTATATTTGTCATTAAATAAATTATATGAAAATTAAGGTATCATTACAAAATTTAATTACAGTATGGAAAACGTTGTTCTTAATATATGACAATTAAATATTACCACTTTTTCGTTCAAAAATACCATCCAAAGTTTTCTTCATCCTTAAAAATTCACCTTTTTGTTAATTACTCACGTTATAAGAGGTTTGGAAAATTAAAGATTACTTGAGTAGGTAGCTAATAGACGTAACTCTTATAGTAAGGTATATAGATTTTTCTAGAATTGTGTAGTCCAGAGGGAAAAACTTGAATTTAAAGTGAACAAATGTTACCACCTTTTTGAAAATATAATTTTTTGTCGGATTTCTTAAAAATAAAAAAAATAAAAACTTTTTGTTGAATCCATATAGGTATACTGTATATAAATATATAAAATTTTACATTATGCTCAGTTTTGAAGTCCTTTAAAAAAGAAAAATTTTGTAATGCGTATAGGAAATATTAATTAATTATATTAAGTATACGCACGTTATATTAATTTAATGTGCAAAAGCAATTTTTTGAGAAAGTTTTAAAATTCTGAACTAATTTGGATGATTATTTCACACATAAAAATATAATTATATAAGTCTTCACATCGTATATATTTTTTCGCTTAAATCGACTTCAAATCAGACAGAAAAAACAAGACATTGATAGCAGTAAATAAAGTTTTAGATTCTTAAAAAAAATAAAAATAAACTGAAAATTTAAAAGAGTTATATATACATTAACTTAAGTATTAATTGGAAACATATATTTCAACTTTGAAGTTTCAAGCTCTTTAACAAAACTTACATACACAAACATTTAAAAGTGTGTTATTAGTAATAATAATATTTTTGTTTTCTATTGCCATGTTGAAGCAAAATGTTAATTTCATAAACATACTTCATTGTTTACATTAAATTTAGCATACATTTACTAATTCTTACCATATTATGACTTATTTAAACTAAAAAACAAAAAACAAAAAATGGAATAAAAATTACTTTCTGCAAAAAAAAATTACTTTTCACCACAATCATATTTTTGTATTATAAATTATGTTTTTAGTTTAAAGTGTTTGAAATTAAAAAAAAGTAAAAATGTCTTATTATATATATATTATATTTCTTATATTCACACTCATATATTCACTCACAAACACATATAATATATGAACATTTTCTTCAATATAAAGAAGAAACCTTAATAAGTCATAAAATTAGTTGGCTATAATTTTTTCCTACTAAACAAATTCTGTCATATTTGGAATGCTAATAATATAATGATAAATTTTTTAATTTGTTAATTTATAGTTGCCAATTTTACGAAAGTTTTTCGATTGCATATTTATCTTTTAATATACTAAACCGATTTTGCTGGTTTCAAACAGCAAACTTTTCAGGCCAATAATAAATTTTCAGGCCAAATTTCAATAAGTTCTATCAATTATTGCATGTCAACTGACAAACGGACAGACAGACAGACAGACAGACAATCGTAGGTACATCGACTCAGATTTTGATTTGATGCAAGAATATATAAATTGTGGGATCTTACATGATTCCTACTTAGCATTACACACGGGATAATAAAGTTAATACACCAACTTGTGGTGGTGGAAATAGTTCCGGGAGTATATTTCTAGGAATAATTAATATATGTAAATTTTTACAAATTTCAATGTGGGATGCGATATTCAAAGATCTTTCTAATTATGCGTCTTAGAAATATACAGTATTCTAAATTACATTTTCAAGAGACTTTTAATGGAACTTGAAAAATTTATAAAAAAATGTATAAAGAAATGACATTGAACCAATATCAGAGAAAGAAAAAGTCAAATAATAGACCCAGTACAGTCATTTTTTTTGAGTTATTTCTCGTTCAAGACTAAAACAAAAAATAAGAAAATTGTGTCAAGTGTAGAGGGCGCTCTAATCAGTATACACTTTTCGTTCCAGGACCTTTATGTTCACAAAGCCCTATTCCGGGAGGAACCCTTGTATGAAGGCTAGGATTCATCGTCCTTGTGCCTAGATCTCTAATATATTCCCAAGGTTTACAGTGGATAGCAAGACTCAGATAATGACTCGAAAAGTGATTTTTGCTAACTACTTTCTCACATTAGAGCTAAACTCCTTCATCTAATATTAAATTATAAAAGAAAATATTTCATTAGCATTTCCTTGTTTGTAATAAATAATTTTATTTTTTGTCTTTTTTGTTTACTTTTAGTATAAAAAGATTATCTTATTTTTTAAACATCCTAGCAAAATCTACCTGCATAATTTTTTATAAAAGTAAATGAAAAATATATAAAACTTAAAAAAGACATTTTCAAGTTGACACATATAATTTGCCCCCAAAAAATTGTATGAGATTGAAACACAAAGAAAGAAGATAAAAAATGTAATAAAAAATTAAGCCCAACCAAAATTTGTTTGACTTTGACATCTTAGAAGTATGAAACGAAGTGTAAAATTGGAACATCAAGTGAGTTTTCATAAAAGACGTGATTTTGTTGTTTAGCTAATAAAAATATATATTTTCAGATACATATATATATTCCTTATTTAGAAGAGTATATTTAAAGGGACAAGGAGATTTAAATTTGATTTAAATTTAGTTTAAGCGTTTCATATAACAAATTGATTTAAAATTCAACATCGTAAATTGGGGAAAAATGTATTATAAGGTTATTATATTAAAATAATAACTTAAATAATACCTGAAGTATTTATGGTTCTATGTATGTGTAAAGCACTTATTTAAAATATTGTCATGATACTCAGGTATAAGGTAGATTATTGTCATTTGTGTGAAATCTCAGAAATAGGATATGAGAACTGAGAATGAGATTGAATAGTTATCAACATACGTATATGTTAATAGAAACGAAATCACTAAGCTTAAAGTTTTAATTTTTTATTTCATTGAAATTATGATAACAATTAAAACCAAAAATATATATTTTATAGTTATAATTACTAGTGATGAGATTTTAAACATGTTTTCGGAAATCCTTCCATTAACATTTTTACAGTGCTTTCTGTCACTTTGCACGAACAAATTATTGGAATCTATCACACTACTTAACACATTTTTTAAGCTCTTCAATTCTCTCAACAAGAGAAAAATATCTCTCCACTGGACTTACTTCCGGGCAATTTGGTGGATTTGTCTCTCTTGGTACAAATAATATATAACACCTACATCTTTTGCGGAATAGAAACCCTTAAAATTTTAAATTATTCAATGAAATTTATATTTAGTTTCAGCTTTCCACAATGAGGTATTCTTTTCTTTAAAATTATACATTTTTATTTATTAAATTATGGGGAATTTTAGGAATAGGAGAACATATTCCCTTATCAAAATATTTTAAATTCATGAATTTTCATTAATAAATCCATCTTAATATGCCCTTAAGTACAATAATAAGAATGATATTTTACTTCATCAATACCACAAATTTGTATATTTATCGCCCATAAAATGCATTTTAGTTATATAAACTTATTTTTGTTTAATATTAATAAAAAACCACATTCATTGATCTAAAATTTTATATGAAAATCAATACGAAGGGAAAAGGAAAAATATTAATGATTTTTTACTAAACTTATAGAAAATAAAATAACCATAAAATATGTAAACTCAACAAATAAGTTATCGCTGAACTTACAGAAAAACATTTTTAAGATTATATGAACTTAGCAAAAACAAAATAGCTGAAAATAATATACATCACAAATTATGATAAAGAAAAAGAAAAACAAAAGCAAAACTTACTACTACGACAAAATAGCGCCAAAACACACTTCATAGATTTTGTTGAATTTCAAACAATAAACATAAATATACAAAATAATAAGAGATAAATGATAACAAAACAACATTATACTCTTTTGCCTAAAAACGTCTATAAAGGAAGCTTTAACATATGCCGCATTATAAAAACAAAAGACGAGACTAAAATCCTTTCAAAGCTCTTTAAGCAAAAATGCTTAAGATAGCAAAAACAATGAAAAGGATTAAAGTTTTGATAAGAAATTTATTTAAGGCGAAAATGAATAGAATTAGAATAATAGAATTCGCAGGGAATGGCGTGTTTGTGTAATTGATTGTATTAATTTTAGAAAGGACTTATAACGCAAACATTTTATTAAATTGTGATTTAAAAGTGAAAAATATTAACTTGTTAACATCACAATAAAAAGGTTTTTTGTAAGTGAAATTAAGCTTCAATTTTAATTACGTGAAATTTTTAATAAAGACCTAAATATTATTTTCATAAAATATACAAATTACTTACAATTTTTACGAAAAATAATATTTTTGTGAATGAAATTTGAATGATAAAAAATTAAAATATTTTTTTTTTTTTTATATTTTGTATAAATTCGAATCTCAAAAATCCTCAAACATTACACAGTAACTCACTGCGCATTGGCGAACTGTGATCTGCGTTTGCTGCACAAATTCTCTTACCAGATGCCTTTATTGCAGGTGGACCGCGTTTACTTCGCATAATATATTCAAGATCATATGGACATTTCTGGATGGGAGAACATGACAATAAGGCGGATAAGAACTGAATACCACTGTTGGCTGTGCGGTTATGTTGCATAGCTAAGCATTAAACTCGCCGATATATGCAATACTAAGACTAAAAAAAGGTAAAAAATTATGAGTCCATTTCTATGGATCTAACTAGAATTTTAGCTGAAGGATTTGTTGAGTCAGTCCAGTTGTTTAATCAAATCACTGAAAATGATAAAATCTTATCTAAGAAATGTTCGAAAAGAAAGTGAAATTTAAGCTCTTTAATATAAAAGGAGGCGAATGCACAAGAGCAAAAAGATCAACAGATAATCATTGTACCTATATCTCATAGAGAAAACTTATCAATGTAGTGATCATTACAAAAACACCCTTGAGATATTGTAACTAGTTCATTAGGCATTACATAAAAATATGAGAAAGAATTTTGTGCCACTTGAGAATGATTTTAGAGTGTAACAAACTTTTCATGAAAAGATCTGCAATAACCACGGATGGAAAGTTGCTCAAATATCTTAAAACTTAAAAAAGATTATGAGCCATACATGCTTGTATCATATATTTTTAATGTAACTATGATGCATACAATCAGCCTTAACTCAGATCATATATAAGGATAAAAGGAAAACTAATATTTTACTGTCATTCAAAAATTATATGCTCCTTAAATACTGATTTAAAAAACACATTTTTGTTTATTTCATTTTTTTTGCATTACAAAAAATATAAATATTCCGCTTAGGAATACATCTGTTTTTTGTTTCTTCCCTATAACTTTTTATTATGTAAATATCCTACATCACCACAATTTGCAATATACAAACAAATATGCTACTTGAAAGTAATCGATAGGCTAACAATGATTTATTGTATACATTTCGTTCATCCACCAATTTATACATCCCACTAGCAATCCATGTGAACTTTGTGAAAACTTTGCAGTAAAAAATTCCACACACCCATGCCAAGCTCATTTCCGGAAATCATTTAAAAGCCTTTTTTGTCACAAAAATAGGAATCGTTATAAAATTAGTATATTAAGAATTTTTATTTGTGGAAATCGGTTGTGAAATATAGTAGTTTCCTTGTTTAACGAATACTAAGTTTAGCGAAATCGCGTATTAATGAACGGTCATACCTTTCTCATTGATTACTTTATATTATAAAAACAATTATAATTTAGTACTCGATATAACGAATTTTTTTTAAGTATATTTAAAAAAACTATAAAGAAAATAAGAATATGCGAAATGAATATAAATAGCATTTTTGTAACAATTTTAAAAAGTATTAAGAGTATTTTTCCCATTAAGAGGTTTTGTAGGTACTAACTTTTATCTGATGCGAATTACTGCATAAACATTCCAAATTTTCGTAGTTTCAAAAACAAAAAATATAACGTTACGTGTATGAAAAAAGTCATACATTGAAAATTTGGACATATTGAAAGATTTTCGTGTATTCGAATAACAATGATTTCTTTAGAAGGAGGGTATATCTCTTCCCTGACTTTGCCTATTCTAAGTTTTTCAGAAAGCAATTAAATTTTTTTCTTTATATAAGTGCCTTTTTACTTAATACTACCACTTGATACTATCCATCCTACATTTTGAAACATTTCCTTTGGAAAGTGTTTAAGACCAAATTTTATAGTTTATACTTCAATAGTACTTTAATTCACCCTTATCCGATCAGTTCTACATTTTGTCCAGTAAAATATTTCCTTGTAAAAGTGATGAGGACCAAATTTAAACCTCTCACTTCAATAGTTATTAAGATATTTGACAATTAAGATTTGGTTTGTATGGGGTCTACTTGTTCCCCATGATACTATCGGTCCTATAGTTTTACCTGTGAAGCTTCCTCATAGTATCATGATTGCTACAAATTTTAAATTAATACTTCATTAAATATTAAATAACCAATATTTGGTTTATATGGTGATTTTTCTCTCCCTGATCCTCTCGCTTTATATATTTTTTGTTTAGTGAAGCACATTAAAAATTTGTTACTAAATAAAACGTACATGATTAGAAAAAAACTACGCCATTAAATGAATATTTTGATTTTACGAATAGGCCTGGTATTATGAAATTCGTTAAACTAGGAATCCACTATATAAGTCTTATTCTATAAAATCTTTCAGTTACATAAACATTTCGCAAATCATAAAAGTGTTATGACGATACTTGGAAAAAGTAATTTGATGTTGGTGTAAAGACATAATATGGTGTAGAATTTCTATAGTCGGCTTTTGCTGACTATAAATTTTATGAATATCGTTTTCAAGCCAAACTTTTGCCAACTTTATATTTATTTCTAAAGGGTTTCTATTTACTTTTGTTAAAGAGAATTTATGTGGTTTCATTGCGAAGATCTACAGATATGTAAATGTGAAATATGGTAAGTCATTGGTGATACATTTGTACTGATATGAAATAAATGCGCAATATTCAATGTAGAATTCTAGAGGTTTCGTATATAAAATATCTCGGTAAGTGGGTTTATATAAGTATGAATTTACTAAATTCTCAATAAAATTTTCTAAATAATCAAACAATAGAAAATATATTTTTTAATTATGCATTTTTACAAAAAAATAGATATATTCGTATTACTGCTAATATTACTGTTTCCTGTTTTACTTCTCTCTATTTTGAAAAAAAATAATAATAAAAAACTTTGCTAAAATTTACTTTCCTTTTGTTCAACATTTTCTAGAAATTTGGTACTTGTTATGTACTTTTTATGCTCTAGTAATTTAAATTCATGTTCACAAATATTCAAAATAGCTTTATTTTGGCAATTTTTTTTATTATGAGAAAATATTGCAAAATAAAATTGTGAAGGATTTTGTGAACATGTATTTACATACAATTGCATTATTTACATACATACTTGACCACACTTGTAAAGAAATTATTTAGTATTCTTAACGCTTATGGATAATAAAATATATCTCTATAGTGGTATTTTTATTTTGTATTTAATTAAGCATACACATGTAAATATTATTTAAACACAGTTTTCACAATAGAGACTTTTGTTTTAAATTAGAAATAAATATTTTTTAACTTTGAATTTTGATATTTTTACGTATGAGTGATATCCATATGTATTTTATACAAAAATAATAATAATCATACGTCATGGTATACAACCAATATAAGGTAGAACTTAAATAGCGTAATAGAAATAAATTTTAAATAAAATTTGATTTTAATGGATTTTGTAAAGTAATAAAATTTGGATTTCAATGGAATGGACTAAGAAATAGTGAAGGTTAAGCAAAATATATACTGTGAGCTTGAACGATGTGGGCACGACTGTCAAAGGACCTAATGTAAAGGTCTATTTTCTGAGACAACCAAAAAACAAATTCTGATAGTTGGGGCTAAGTTATTCCTTTTAGTAAAAATATATAGATTACACTTCAAGTAGTGTAGGGATACATAACGGGTGTAACGTCAATAAATAATAATCTAAGAACTCATCATGTATATATTTACAGCTTTGTTCGAAATCAAATCAAATTTTATCCAATAATTACTTATAGATGTATGGGTGCCATTTAAATAGTCTTGAGAAAAGTATCTCCATCATTCGTAAGCATATTCTAGTCCAAATTCTAATAATAAAAAAAGCAACGCTACATTCGGCCTATCCGAATCTTGAATATTCTCTTTCCGATAATGAAAAAGCTCCCTCCATATTTCTACACCAACAAAAACTATTTAAAAAAATATAAGTAAGTACATATTTTGTATAGGGTATGTTTCGATCGATGTATCATACCTTTTCCGAAAAAATTTTCGTTCGCAAATGATCTTCTGACTCATTCTTTAATTTAAAACTAAATTCGTTTTTTAGCGTTTAACTCATATATGACCAGAAGTTTCAAAATTTTGAATTTTTGTCATATATTTTGCTTAAACATTTTTTATCAAATCCTTTTTGGTTCAATATACATTTCAAATTTCTTCTTTCAAATTTGAATTTGTCTTTGAATTTATTTTTATTATTATCAACTTGAATGTTCATCTGTTGATGTCACTTGAAAATGTTATATCAACACCCTTTGTAGGATTATTTGAAGCGTTATGTATACAAATTCTCTTTTTATACCCTTCACCATCACAAGTGGTGAAGGGGGTATATTAGCTCTGTCATTCCGCATGTAACGCTAAGGCGGAATATATATTTAATATATCAAATCAAAATCTGAGTCGATTTAGCTTGGTCCGTTTGTCTGTCCGTCTCTCCATCTGTCTTCCTTAATAATATTTTGCCTGAGTATTTCTTACAGTCCTGAAAAGTTTCCAATTTTAAGCTATAAAAAACTATATATCGAAGTTCAAGCAGAAAACTTTCGTAAATATATTATGCTACATGTACTTCATTACCATTCCAAAAATTATCAAAATATCGGTTCAGTTGAAAAAAAAAACTTATAGCCAATTGTATAAGTAGTTTTATGACTTACAAGTGCTCCGTCTTTTATTTCAGAAACACTTTTATATGTTGTATATATCTGCGAGTGTAAATGTACCGCACGCATATGTGGTGGAGGGTATTGACTATTCGTCATAGACGAACATAACATTCTTTCTTGTTCTTTGTGTCTTTGTCAGTATTTTCTTGGCATTTATAGTTGATACTATGAGTAGAGGGTCGTTATTCTCTATTAGTTGCAATACATCAATTTTTACACGCAATAAATTTTAACAAAAACAAATCGTATATTTACGATCCCTTTTATTTAGACTATTGCAATACATCATTACATACATGTCTATGCATATACTTTAAAATTGTAAGAATAAAAACACATAGTATATACATGCGTATCATTTCACGATAATAATAAAGAAAATAGTGAAAAGGGTAAAATTCAAAGTAGTGATAATGTAACCCTTTTCGAAAAAAAATTCTGTTTATGTTTTCATTGTCTTAATTGAAAAATAAATTGTAGGGGTTGAAAAAAAAAATAGAAATGTTTATAACAATTATTCATGTGTGTATATATATGTATTAAAAGTAGAGTCAAATAAATTTTTATGGAAAATAAAGTATGTATAATTTAGCAAAAAAATTGTTTTTCAATTTAAAGGAAAAATATATGCGTTTGAAATTTTCGGCAATTCGGTTATTATAAAAACATTATTTTACTTATATCTATAATACTGAGTTTTTTTCTTATATATTTGATTTCTGTTTTCATTTTATATCGTTAATATACATTTTCATTCTATGTATAACACTAAGAAGGAATCATCCAAGACCCCATAAGGTATACATATATTCTTCTAACATATCAAAATCTGATTCTATTTTGTCGGTCTGTCTGTCCGTCCCTCTGGGTCTCTGTTTTTCTGTGTGTTATTGGCACGTCCATATTTTTAATAATGGTGATAGGTCAAGAAAATTTACAAAGAGTGTTACTATTTTTGTACTCTGATTGCTATTTAAAACCAGAAAATAGGTTCATTAGAAAAAGTTATAGATTAATATCTGGAATAACCTCAAAGTTCAAATATTTTTTTAATTAAAAGACATAAAAATTGTTATTTATTGGTTTGTTTGTATGTTAGAATTCTTATAGATGTATCAGAGTTTAATATAATTGTTACCATAGAAATTTGGTTGAGGGATACTAAAGGTTCAGTGCAGCCAAATATAGAGTTTGCACGTGGTCAACATATTTGATAGAAAATTAGTTTTTGTACTTAATAACCATCTTTAGTTAGCAAATCTGATAATACAAATATTTTTTATGGAAAATTACAGTCGAAAATGTTATACTGATGCGCACTTAAGCAACTAAAAAATTTATGTATATACGAGCGGTGGCCCATATAAATCAATAGAGATGATTTCAACTCAAAAGAGTAACCAGCCGAAATATTTGAGACAAGAAATTTTAAGCACATCTAAAAGAATGACCTAAGCTGAAAAGAAAAGTAAAGTGATTTTTCCCAAAGTTAACAAAATTTTACATTGATATTTATTTTATAATGCCATCACGTACAAAGCGTCATATACAAAACCCAGATAATCTAAAAAACATTACCGAAATAATTTATTCAAGACGCCAAGGTAACGATTTGTGAAAATATAATGATGTTTTTATTATGAGCTGTTTAAATCTTGTCAGTCATGTATCTGACCATTAGCTAATATCATGACAACAATCAGTTACATATTGCAAGAACTCTCATTCATTCACTTTGTTTTGTGCGGAAACTTTAAGTTAAATTTGGTTCATAAGTTAATTTACTTTTTAGATTGGTATTTGTTTTAATTTAATAATATTTGAATCTACCAGAGGATATCAAACTCTTTAAGGTCAAAGAGCCTTCGAAGCATCTGTATTAATCACTTAGTATTATATAAGGCCCTTTATCAATTAATGTCATTATACATGAGTATTAGAAGACGATCGAGGTTAATATTAACCTAGAACAACATATATCTATTTCTATTTGGTTAACTAGTTTCTCATTCCTGCGACATAGATTTTTATCACAGCTGGTCTTTGGAACACACATTTTTACCACCTAAATTATGGTCAATTTGATTAAAAAGTAGGTGTTCTAAGATGTAACTTTCAAGGTTGGTATCTTCGATCGAGCCTTTTCATACGTTGAAGATATCAAAGAGATATTAGAGGATTTCGAGGTTACCAAGACTTGGTCACCAGCTTCTCAGTAGCCAATTTATTTTCCCATGCAATTAGATTGATTTAATATGCACTTAAGAAGCAGAATGTGTAACAGAATCCCTACCGTAATACATATTTCAATCCAGTCTGGACTTCGAAAATTTTTACGTGAAACGACAGGAATAATTTTATGTTCTTATCGGAGTATCTTGGTTTCTCTACTACCAGTTAACTGATTTAAGTCAAAATTCAAAGATTTGTATCGATCATATTTTATAACAAACTTACCGGACACATCAAAATTAGTCTTAATATTTTAAACCAGTACCTAAGATATCTAGCGACGACAAAGTAAGGGTTCAAGAATCATCTTAAATACCTACGAGGTTGGTTTTAAATATTACTTAATACTTTAAAAAAAGAGATTTTTTAATCGAAGATTTTGTATTTGGCATTTAATAAAATCTTAATAAAAGAGAATATTTTAATTTACAGGGAAATTTTGGCCCGCCACATGCAACACCATGTTTTTTATATTATTCTGTTTGAATTCGGAGCAGTATATAGCACAGCTTGTCTTTTCACAATTGGATATAATGCTATTAGTTTTGAACCGTTGGGTATATTTTAATGAAATTTTATACAGTTGAGTCTGAAGTATTTTGTACGGGTCAGTTGTGTAGACGGTGACGGTCTAATTTGTGTCACATTGAAAATTCAGATCCATATATTCTTGAAGACTAACAAGATATTAAGATGAATCCTAGTTTTTAATAAATGTTGGATAAATTAACAATTTTTTATTGAAATCAACTTTTCTGAAAGAAATTTTCTTGTTGCATAATTGATGACGAAACGTATATTCTGGCAAATTTTTCGCAACTTCCTGATCTTACATTTTAAGTTACTGATACTCGAGGGAATGTTAAAAAAATAAAGGACCCAAAAATGGTCAAAATACAGTTGCGGTAAAAGAAGTCAATCATTGTTTACAAAAAAGAAAGTATATTTTTACAAAGAGAGAAAAATCCTTCAAACTACCGAAGCAAAGGCCTGTGAAGAGATATTGAGGTTTTGTTAAAAGAGAATTGAAAAACAAAATAGAGTTGTACTAAATTGAAAAATTTGTGTTTGTTAAGTATTTTTCAATCACACTTTGATATTTTCATTAAATATGGATTCGAAGTAAAGAAAAACAATTCCAAAATAGTTTTTTTTATTGGGCATCATATGAACGGAAACACATTACCTTTTGCTGAAGTGCATTCTGTTTTAAGATTAAGGTTTTTGAGGTTTTAGAAAATATTTTAAATGACAGCTACGAAAAATTTATAAACGAGCCTCGCATGTTTTTTTCTAATTTATTCTTAAGTGAGCAGTATTTACATTATTGTGAAATTTATACTTATGTGAAGTTTATAGGCTTGAAAAGGATATTTTCTGGGTAGTTATATCGTTGCTAGAAGAAAATATGGACCGACCCACGTATAAATTTGAACAACTATTTTAGGTTATATTTATCTTTATTTGACCAGTTGTTATTACAATTACAAAGTGTATGTAAGATTTATGCCCTTCAAAAAGATATTTGGAAGGGGGCCTATATGGGACCCATGAGAAATAATGAACCGATCTTCGCATGATTTGCACATCGATTTAGAATACTGTACCTGTAGAGTTGGACAGCTAGCCGGATAGACAGACGGACGGACATCGTTAAATCAGACATCTGCAAAAACAAATAGCACCCAAACATCTACGGTGATGTAGGGTATAAAAAGCACAAACAGCTTTGAAATTTTACAAAGAAAATTAATACTTTTTTACTTTTTGACTAATAAACATTTTTTAATTAAGCGAAAAATTTAAACAATTTTTATAAAATTTTGAATACAAATCAATTGTAAATAAATTGAAAACTATAAAAGTTAATTATAGAAAAAAAGGAACTGATTGAGAAACCACTTCATTGAAGGGAGTATTCAGAAGGCTTTTTTTAAATTTATATATCATTTTTAAAGTTAAACATAATTTAACTTATTTCACTAAGTTTGTTTTTATATTTATTTTCCTTCCTTAATCCAGAGAAATAATTTATTTAAAATGAAAACTAAACTACAATGAAGGTACTTTAAATAAGATTTTCTGCCTTTGCAATTAACTTAATTATCCCCCTGAATAAGAGGGCGCGTTGTTTGTTTTTGTTATTTTAGTGTAAATTAAATTTCATCTACCGTTGTAAAGTGACAAAGACCAGAAAATTGAAATAAAATGTAAATTTTTTTTGTTCCAAACTTAAGCCCCTTGTGCTAAAGGCTCAGCAAACAAAAACTTAGTCATGCATTAAAAATCGCAACAACAACATGGGTTTTTCATCTATTTAAACATATTGTTTTCTTTTAAATCACTTTAAATGATTTCATTTAAAAGTACATCCACCTTTTTTCGAGTGCAGAAAAACATGCTATTTAATGTTCGTTTAAGAATTTTTACAAAAGATGAGAAGAAAATTGCATTTGTTTTTAAAATTGAAGTAGTTATTTGTAGTCATAGATTAAGTGCTTTTTGTACAGACGGAGTAGTTGTAGTTTTGCGTAATGATGTTCGATACTAACCAGATGCACTTCCGAACAATAGTGTTAATTTTACACATGCGTTGAATATTCTGAGCATTGTTTGTCTTGATATTGATTATAGTCGTCCAAATACCGCTCTCATTTTATTGAGCCTAATATTTACGTCTTCCAGTTAGTAGAAACTATTTACCTATTCGACTAGTTGCCTTTGCAGCATGAAATTATTTATTAGAATTGAAGTTATTGTACATGAAGTTATTAATAGATTTACATTGTGTTCATGTTGTTGATCTGACATGCCAGTTCTTTCAAGTCCTCTAATTTTGTTTTCATTTTGATATCTTGCGCTAGAGGAAACTATTATCGTATGCACAACCAAATACTGATGTTAATGTGAGAGACTGCATGTGATTCCTCTACTCTCTAACAGACTTCGCTCATTACATCATCCAGTACTGTATAAATAGCTGAGGTGATAGGAGATATCCTTGTTTTCCTTCAGCACTTCTAATTAGTTCACTTTGCCGTTGTGAAGCACTGCGAGTTCAGCTTACTCACAAGTAGCTCTTATGGTCCCTACAACCTTGTGGCGTATTCTCTTCTTCTTAATACTTTCCAGTTTGTTTTATTTTTGAAATCAATAAACAGTAAATATTTAGGAGTACATTCAAGGGACTGCTATTATAATATGTAGGGTATTAGTTTGATCTATGTAAATCCAGTTTGATCGAAAATCTGCCTGTTCTCGTGAATAATTGCAAATATATTGTATATGCTGTAAGCAGCAAAATTCCTCTCCACTTATTGCAATTCTACAGGTGAAAATTTTTCGGTAACTAAAGGATGATGCCATATTTCCATCTTCGGAGTAACTATACCATGTTGTTTTGACTACCAGTTTCCGATGCTGTCATTACTGGCCATTTTAGAAACATTCTTTTGTCTTTCCTTGCAGCTTTCTTTTCTTATATTTATCAAAATATTGTCGCTTAACTGCAGTAGAAGTTTCTTCTTTAAGAAATCAAACAAGTATCCTGTACAACTTGGTTGCATGTTGCTGCGATATCTTCCCTTGAGTGATATTGATTTGCTGGCAACTGTCATTATGAATTTTTCTGTGAACAGTTTTTTCCATTTTTTCCGCGTTGTTATCCTTTCTGTTCTTTTTAGTATTTCAGTTGTATTTTGATAATAAGCGAGATGAACTCATGGTCACATCTGACATCAACCCTCTTTTATTTCTGGCACCTGGTAGAATCTTCTCCACTTTCTCCCTTCTATATGTGACCTATTTAATTACGCGAATTACGGTTGAAGATGTCCATGTAAATACTTATGTAAATTTGCTAATATGCCTCTCTGTAGAATCGGGCCGTTGTTACACGATCTGATATGGGCTTCAATATTTTAAATAAATTTCTGAATCTTTTTCTTATAATTACCACTCCACGAATTACATAATTTTAAGTTTTTGAAATTTCTTTTTTAAATCATCACTAATAATTGCGAATTCATAATTACGAAAAGATCTTCGAGTATCAAGTGGAACAAGACATTCAGTTTTCTGTCCTTTAGAGCGGAAATAAAAAACAAAGTGGAATAATATATCTAGTGAAATATATAAAGCAACTATTTATGATTTCCAATATCTCCCTTTAATTTTTAAAGAATTTATTTCCTGAACAACAACAAAAAAAAATTACCACATAACAGCATAACAATTTAGTACCACGAAATTTATATGAACTTCTAATTTTTCCCAACCAAATATTACTTTACATACAAACAAAAAGTTGTTTATTTCTAAAGTTTATAACACATTTTCTTCACTAATGGTGGCGACAACCAAACACGTAACACATTTTTGCACATTTGCCTGAGAGACATTATAAAAACTAAACAAACAAGTAAAAGTATTGTAGCCGGCCAAGCCGACTGTGAAATATCCTTCACCACATTTTAGTTGTACATTACTCCTATGGCCCTCCTTTAAGTTGCTTTTTTTATTTATGCTTATGTGTGCCATAAGTTATTTTGGTACTAATATTTACGTGATATTTATTAAAGCATGTTTTTCTGGATGGTAAACTAGAATTTGAAAATGTTGTGAATCGAAACTCGTATGTGTGGGGCCTATGAAAAAATCGTTTTATATTTAGGAACTTTATGAACTAATAATTCCTTCCAGGGATACTTGTATAGAGCCTACATGAAATTAAAGATCAATCATAATCAGTTTCAATAAGCATCGTCCTTCAGCTTAATTAATAATACATGCCAAATTTCATTAAGTCATCTCCAAATTTGTACTTTGCGAACAAGTTTTATGTGGACAACAAGCCGAATGGACGGAGAGGAAGTGATTCTGAGTCGATTGGTATACTTAAAATTATTAGTAGGACTATTTTTCTGCTCGTTAAAAACATCTGCGAAAAACGCATAATATCCCCATCACTTATAGTGATGTAGGGTATAGCAAAAACCCACAATTCTTTTTCTGGTTTTCAACAACGGAATTCCAATTTAATACTAAAACAAATGTCACAACAGAAAGCTTGACAATAGAAAGGAGAAATATTTTCATGTTATTCACTATTTTTGTTATTTGATGTTCCTGGAAAATTGTGAAATTTTATTAAATTACTGTTTTTGTCTTTGTCACATGCGAAGGCGGATGTAAAAGAGTGAACATGGAAAATATGTCAACATAGAAACGCACAAGCAAACAAATAAAAATATTTGTGGGAGTGTATATGATGTTAAATTTGCATGTCTGCAAGTGCGGTTAATACTATTTCACCATTTGAATATACGAATTGGTATAAACTTTGATCCGAGTAACAGTTTTTTTGTTTATTTAGTTTTTACTCTTTTTTCCATCGAAAATATTTAAATTGTTAACAATATTTATTGTAGTTGTTCCGATGGAGAATACATATTTCAGTTTATTTTTTAACGAAATCATTAATTTTTACAAAAAGACGTGAGTTAAGTCTAAGTCTAACTTCAGTCCCATTAATTAAAGCATCTTGAATAAATAGTTATTTATTGTCCTTCAACTTGACTATAGTAATTACTAACGTGCAGGATATAATATTTTCTGAAGTCTAAAGTGTTTAGATGGCTCATATGGAATACGCATTTGATAGGGCTGCAAAGGTAAATGATACACTAAATAGTTTTATGCCTAACACTGGCTGATCATGATAAAGTTGACGTCTAAAAGGGCAATATCACTGGAGGCTACATGTGAAATGTTTCGGTATATTTTTTTCACTTGGTTGCCTATGAAGAC
The DNA here is from genome assembly GCA_004302925.2 of Cochliomyia hominivorax. Lineage (NCBI taxonomy): Eukaryota > Metazoa > Arthropoda > Insecta > Diptera > Calliphoridae > Cochliomyia > Cochliomyia hominivorax. Next base: position 23,328,338 of record PYHX02000467.1, on the reverse strand, counting down.
TTTAAGATATAAGGATGATGACAATAGAATGCATCCTGTGCGTAATAAAAAAAGGAAACTACTCAAACGGGACAAGACAGTTGCAAACTAGTAACAAAAATGACAGAGTTTCACCAAATAACTATTGACGTATTGAAGTCTGCAGTGCTTCCGTTGGCACGATTTTCAAACGGAGAGCTTTTTTCCCCTTTTTATAATTTGAATTTTTTTTATTAGATTTGAGAAAGCTTCGTTAATTTTGACTAACGAAGAACATATCACTCAATTTTATATGTTTAATTGGTATAACATGTTTACTATAGTCTAAGGTATTCGCAAGAGAGAATAACAGCGAATTACGATCCGCAGATTTTAGTAGTATCAGTAGTGGAGAACGTGCCAAAATAATCACATATAATCAATAACAGCCTATACCATCATATATTAGGTTTCCTACCATAAGAATAACCCGTAGAGATTGGGTGGTCTATGGTTTCCACTGTCGGAAAGACAAATTTATAGTGGAGATTGTAACAATCGCCGAAATGCATTAAGACCAAATCCAATATAATCTTAATTATGGCATTTCCGGAATATACAGATATAGATAGAATTTTAGGATTATAGGGCTAACAGTTTTGGTATTCTGGAATTTAAAATAAAAGAATTGACAATCGACTGAAATGGCTTTCAGACGAGTGCCACAATTGTCTAGGCAAGACTCGAAGTACGTACAAAAATTTTCGCCTTTAAATTGGTGATTGAAATTCGGCTGCTGTTTCCGATAAGGCATAAGATTTATTGAGGACCTTATATCGATCCTAAGAGGGCCTCCCTGCTTGCAAAGATAACCATCGTGTAAACATGCGACTGCACAAATATTGGCTATGAGTTGGGATCAACTATAAAGAGCAACATGAATAATAAAATAATGATAATGATAACCCCTTGAGAGAACTTCGGAGCAGAAAAATGAACATTTGGAGGACTAATGGTTAAGAACTGACTGATCAGATACAATTCGAATTAATTTTAACCCCACTGGATTTCGAAAAATCCAACATGCACCACAGTATTAAGGTTGTCGATTGAATTGGTGGTAAAAGGAAAAAAGTAAAAGGATTAGATATAACTTCACATACATCGCCAGGAGCATCTAAAAATAAATAAGAAATAAAGATATCAACGAGGGCGGAGGTAAAGCTTCAATTTTACTGTATAAGGCAGATATTTCGGGGTGCTTTTAGGAGTGAATCACTCTAATTGACGCTATATGATATGAGCCCATTGCATAGGGCTGCAGATGAGGTATATATTATATAAACTAATAAGAAGAAAATAAGAAGAAGTGAAAGCTACGAGAAAGAAACCGAACAATAACGAACTGGCTGCCGAGATGGCAAAGCAGTCAAAGCATGATATACTTATTAATTAATGTTTAACGCAATTTTTATTGTCCATGGAGGATTTTTGGAACTACTTATTCAGAAGAAGTTTTGATGACTGACCTAACAGTTTAACTGGTTTGGTGTAAGAAAATGCGCAACATTTGTTATTTAACTGCAAGGTTCGACGATTCAAGACTTGATCTTGAACATAAAATTGGAAAATTCCAAAATAAAATATTTTATTAAGAGGAGGTATGGAATATGATTACAGAGTTTATCATGCAGGTGAACTTGTTAGTACAAAGGAATAAAAGATACGAAAAGAGAATAGCTAATTTATAAGACACATAGGATACTGATAATGAAGGTGGTTCTAGTCGACAAGAATATGATATAACCATATTTATACCTTTGGAAGATTTTCACCTCTACAAAAAAGACTATTGTCTATAGTTTATAGTGTATTGATTATAGTGGTTAACATTGTCTAAATTATCATATTCTGTATAGTCTAAAATATGTAAGTTTCTAGTTTCTTGACTTTTGCGCTTACCATCGTCTAGACTATTATTTTTACTATAGTATAAAATACATTTTTATGTAGTCTTCACTAAAGGGTTTATTAGGGCCTTGACTTTAGTGTTTACTACGTTCTTGACTATGGTTATTATTTCTATGATCTTAATTACAGTTTTCGACCATTCACATATAGTCAACATAGAGGTCTGTAGTTTCAAAAATAGTAACGAATCAATTAAAAGCTTTTACAAATGAGTTCATAACCTGGAATTGCCTGCAAATCTTGAAATAATTACTTAATGAAGTCAGTCCTTTAGAGTTCACATTAAAAATTTAACAAAACTAAATATTTTCATTTAAATATTTGCATAAAATTTTAATTTTAAAATAAAAGTGAATTAAAATTAATTTAGTTATCCTTTTGTTAAAAAATCTTAAATAAGATTTACCTTAATTCTATAATTAATTTGTTACTTCAGTGATTTTTTTGTAAAAATATTTAATCCAAGATAATATTTTTTTCGTTAGGCCAAAAAATTAAGACATTAATGAAGTCTTTGTTGTCCTTTTGATAAGAAAAGATTTTTTGAAAAAGTTGAAAACGAAAGTAATCAAAGAAAAAACATTGGCTCCAAAAGTGTTATAAAACTACAATTTAGAATGTTAAAGTCAGTCCAGCCTAACTACCTTATACCCTACACCACAATATTTTTAACATAATGGTTATGCAAAATTAATGAAGCTCCCTCGGATCTGTGTTTACTTGTTCAGTACATTATGGCGACACTATCATTTATGTGAAATGTATACGTATTAAAAATATTTTTTTTTTGAAGGGCAGGTTCATATGAATTGCATCGATTTTGGCTTTTATTTATCTTCATTTAACTAATTTTTATTGCAATATTAACGTATTAATGATATTTATGCTCTTTAAATTGATACTTGGATACTTAAAATGGACCGACTCTCAAATAATTTGACACATCATTTTAGAATATCATAGGACGTAGTTTTGCAAAATTTTGTTCGCATTTCCTTATATTTAGGACTTGTACGAGCTAGAACCTCATTCAGGGAGGACATTTTTATGTGAAGTTAACCATGTATAATTTTAATAAGCTTCATCTTTGGGCCGTAATAATAATACGATCTAAATTTCATCAAGATATCTGAACAAGTGCGACCTGAAAGGTTTTCACAATATTTACATTAACAGCCAACCGTACGAAGACTCAGACTCAGACTCAGAAAGTGATTCTAAATCGAACAGTATACTGACAAGTTAGTGTACACCTATAACGATGGACAGACAGATGGACGTAGCGACATCGCTAAACCGACTCAGAAAGTGATTCTAAGTCGGACGGTATACTTACAGGTGGATGTAATATAATTTTTCCTGTATGTTACAAACATCAGCAGAAACGCATAATAACCTAATTACCTTCAGTGGTGTAGGGTGTAATGTATATTAAATATTGTTATACCAACAACAAAATTTGTTTTATCGTATTAAGGGGCGTATGTTTTTTTATATTCAAATTGTTAATTACTCAAACGCAGATATATGGCGACGATGTAGAATTGTAATATTTTGTTGACATTTTTTTTTATTATGGTGATAACGAAAACAAAGTTTAAATACAGAATACTTTTAAATGTACAATTTTCTGCGTTATTGTTTGCTGTATTAAAAATTATTCTTCGGTTGTAACACAAAATGACCTGTAATGTAATGCATTTAATCATGTTTATACTGTATTTTAATTACTTAATATTTATTTGCCAGATTTCTTTTAATCATATTATGATTATGTCTGGTGTTCTTTCGGATTTACTGTATGAGTTTTGTATTCATTGAAATAAAATTCAATTAATATTGATTAATGCATAACATTATAATTAAATTACCATTAATATGTCTAGCGATAAGGTAAGCAGATAAAAAAAACGGAATAAAAATCAACCATACATAATTACAAATTATTGTATATTAAAAAAAATGTTATATTATGGGAAAGTGATAGGAATAAAATATGGATAGCTCCCAAATATCACTATGGGGGGCGTACATCTCACATATGAGTTGGTATTGTAATGACAACAAGTCAAATTAAGAAAAATATAATTTAATTAGTTTCAAAATAATATACTTCACACTTACGAATAAATCAGAAAATCAAATTTTACGAGGGTCGCTCATAATTTTTTGTTGCTGGACCATTTTCACTTTTTTCATACGTTAATATTGATAAGGAAAACGTGTAGTATTTCCATATGGTTCACGAGTCGATTCCATAATCTTTCAACATGTCTTTTATAAACCAGCCCAAAAACTTTTTGAAGAACAGATAATATTATTTTGCATAACTATATATATGTCAAACCTTAAAACTTCTTACTGTCATTTATTTCGATTATTAAAACTTAAACCGATATTTCACGATATTTCCAACTAAAATACCCTACAACATATTGCTGATAACAGCAATAAATCACAGATAACTTCGTGAGTTAGTGATTTAGCTTTTGAAATTCTGCTTAAGTGTTATCTTGCTCTGTTTGCTGTTATGCGCTTTAAAAAACTGTTCTGTTGGGTTAAATGAGGGCTATGGTATATTATGGTTGAATTTGGAACATTTGGAACCTATTATAACTAATTTCATGAGGCATTGCCCATGACACAAACTTATACGTGACAAATTCTCAAGACTGGTAAAAATGGCCGAATGGACATCGAGTCAGGTAAAAATTCTGAGGATAACAGAAGTGTATTTTACAAATATCGATTTAAATTTATTAACAAAAATTCAATTTTTACTATAAATAAAACTCTTTCACTAAAAATTAAATTTTTCACTAAAACTAAAATTTTTACCGCAAAATTCGATTTTTCGCTAAAAATTAAATTCTTCACTAAAAATTCAAATTTTCACTAAAAATTCAATTTTTCACTAAAACTAAAATTTTTACCTCAAATACCAAATTTCAAATTTATGAATTTCTAGTTATTTTTATAAAATATTGTGAAAACCATAAAATAACATAAAAAAGTATTCAAATAATTTCATATATTTTTAA